>JAKVIS010003752.1:0-16089 GCA_033119425.1 Bufotes viridis | reverse complement strand
TTTGCAGCAGTTTTCAAAAAAATAACACCCCTAGGCACTAAGTATGCTCAACAGTTAGAGAACTACTTCAGGAACTACTTCAGTCATCAGAAAGTGACCTATTGTTCAATGTTTTTATGTCAAACATATTGTTAACCCTTTCTACCCGAGGTTTTTTTGCTTTTTCGTTTTTCACTCCCTGCCTTCCCAGAGCCATAACTTTTTTATTTTTCTGTTCACATAGCCGTATGAGGACTTGTTTTTTGCGGGACAAGTTGTACTTTCCACCTATTCAATATTGCATATGATGTAGTGGGAAGCAGGAAAAATGGGGTAAAAATGCAGTTTTACGGGTTATTTACAACGTTCAATGTGCGATAAAACGGACCAGTTACTTTCAATGTACAAGTCGGTATGAGTCCGGCGATAACTTATATGTCTACTCTTTCTTCTGTTTTGATAGTGATAAAGATGACCCCTATAACTTTTTTGTAGTTGTGTACGGAGCTGTGTGAGTGTTAATTTTTTTGGTGGGGCGATCTGTACATTTCATAGATACCATTCTAGGGTGTGTGACTTTTTTTGATCACTTTTTATTTAATTTTTGTGTGGGAAATGAAGCGATCAAAAATGGCAAATTAGCCATTTTGACAGTTTGTTTTTTTTCAATTTTGCTGTTTGCTCTATGGGGAAAATATTTTTATAGTATGGGCGTTTTCACATGTGGGGATACCCGTTATGTGTATTTTAACTTTTTTTTTGGGGGGGGGGGGGGAGTGGAGTGATTCGAATTTTAATATTTAAAGAAGATTATGTTTAAAAACTACATTTTTTTTCTTTTACGCTTTCTTTTTATATTTCCCATAGGGAGCTAAAATAAGCAAATATTAGATTCCTATTCTCATAGACTCCAATGCATTCGTATTGGAGTCTAAGAAAAATGTACTAGTTTCTTATGGAGCCCTGTTACAGACAGGGACTCAATAGAGAATGACAAGAGGCTGTTGCATAGTGTTTCCTATGACAGCGGCTGCTGCAAACAAGCTCTAGCTCCTCCAATCGCTCGGAACGGTGCTATTCCAGGTTTGCACATGCTCAGATGTCATTGTCAGGTTTGACAACGGCATCTGAAGTGTTAAATGTCGGTGACCAGCATTACTGCTGGTCGCGGACATGTGCCACGTATTAAACAGCAGGCACCCCACGGCTATAGGTCTCCGTTTTTTTGTTTTCTTTTCATGTCACTATATTTAAACAAACATTATATAATCCTGTAGTTTTCACACTGGCCACTATAGGCCTAATAATAGGTACCTTGGAACCGAACCAGAGTTTGGTAAAAGTTTTTTACAGTAGAAATTAATTTGTGAAGTTATTACCTGAAGTCTCTTGAGACATCACAAAGTAATAACTTCGGCTCATCTGATCTGATTCTAATACTGTACAGAGCTCCTGCTCCGTACAGAATTCAAACTAAGTTTTATGCGAATCGACTTCGGATGTTTCATCCAAAGTCGATTTCTTCATCCCTACTATATATAGAAATTACAGAACCCACCCTTCACAATAGGTGATATCACAGCTTATCTCCCTCCTGACCAGGGTTGCAAACCAGAATTTTTCTTTTTTTTAGGTGGATAGTTAAAGGTGTTTAACTAGTCTTGAGGGAAACCGCAATGATATGATTTTTTGAACAAAGGGCACAGGATGAGGGATGGCCTCCTAACATTTTTAATGGTTGCATGTTAATAGGAGGAAACTATTTGTTGTTATTGATTGGCTGAAGAGATTGATTAGGGCTGGAATAAACCCAGTATGAGGGTAAAGCCTCATTCACACGTCCGTGCTCAAATCCGTGAGCAGGTGGTCAGTGATGCATTCGTGAAGCTGTCCGTGTTTCACTGACACTGAACAGCTGAAAAATAATTTTCAAGGCATCTCTTAATGATCTGTGAAACAAGGATGCAACACAGATGGCATCCGTGTTGTATTCGTGGTTCTCACGGACCCATAGACTATAATGGGCGTGAGGGATCTGGGAACACGGATCATGATGGGACATTCATCCGTGCTGAAAACACAGACCGTGCTAAAACACTGATGATTGAATACACACATTCAAATGAATGGGGCGTGTGCTGTCCGCGGAGAACACGTACATGAAACACTAACGTATGAAGGAGGCTTAAGGCCAAGCAGTCCAGCTAGTTGCGTGCAACAAGCGAAGCTTACCTGCATGAAAAATTGGTGGGTGTGGCCTATCGCATGTGACTAGCCGGGTGACAATTGGACCATTTGGCCTTAGGCTGCATTCACACGTCAGTGATTGAGCCAAAACCAGGTGCAGCTCTAAACACAGATCTTTCCCTTATACCTTATCTCTGTGGAGGTTTCAATCCTAGTTTTGGCTCCCAACCACTGACATGTGAATAAGTCTTTACCCTTCAGGTTTGTGATGAGGCTGGATGGGATTGGGTTATGTGCACAGATGGTGAGGTATAAGTGTGGTGAAAAGCTTTTAATCAATAATGGTGAAGTAGTTATGGGGGAAATGCACAGAACAGTTATGTGGAGGGATTGTAGGATAAGGTAGGTTGAAGCCTTCTCTAATGCTTTTAATGATTGTGTTTTGAAGTACTGTATGTAGCAAATCTTTAGCTGAGATGCGATGTGGGACTGAGACAGTTTATACGTACTAAAGTCTTCGTTGGAGTGGGTTTTCTTCTAACGTAACTGGAAGCCTGCCTCCGTTTTTTCATCAGATTGATGTGCCACGGCTGGTAATTTGTGGAGTTCAATTGCATGTGAGAGGAGAGACGGCGCAGAGAGCTGTAGGAATTGTGCTATCATAGACACTAGGCTGTGTCATAAGGTGAAGATAGAGTAGTTACTGAACTATGTACATATGAACATTTTATTACTGGAACTGATCTTGTTTTTCTGTTTTATAGAGGCAACTTCTATAAATAGGCAGAAAATTGCTGTAGGCAACAGATATTTAAACACAATCATAATCACTGCTTTTCTTTGACCTGCAATCTTTGTTTTCCCCTGAGGAACAGTACATTGTGCTCTGCAGGTACTTTATCTGACGATGCAGACATTGCTCACATCTGCGTCCGAGGCTCATTTTGAAAGGAATAACCACACATGGCGTAAATACTGAAAGTACATGTAAATTATACCATACATCCGCAGTCAGCAACCTCCAGCTGTTGTGAAACTAATCTCACAGCATGCTCCATTCACTTTTATAGGAGTTTCGAGAACAGCCATACAAGTGTGCTGGGAGTCATAGCTTTCCCACAGGTGGAGTGCCAGAGATTGCTGAGGTCCTGTGGGAGACAGTGTCTAATAGGCTGCCACTAGCATACTAACAGGCAGGCATAATGCACTACGCTACAGATGTAGCACACTGTATTATGTAAGCGACCAAAGAATCACTTGCTCAAGTCCCCTTGTGGGACTAATAACGTAATAACAGTTTGTCAGGCTGAAAAAAGACATCTGCCCCATCAGTTCAGGCCTGTTTCACACTTGCATTGTGGCTTTCCGGTTTTAAGATCCAGCAAAGGAATTAAATGAATCCGTGCCATTTAATACATCCGGAGGCATCCGTTTCGACCAGGTATGGTTGCATTAAATCAAAACTGAATAAACCGATCTGGTATGAAAATCATTGTAAGTCAATGGGTGCCGGATGCGGTTTTTTTCGTTAAAAAAATAACTAATTCGGGACCAATCATTTGCATTGATTTTCATTCTGGTTTGTGCCGTGTCGCAGAGCAGACACAAAACCGCAGCTTGCAGCGGTTTTGTGTCTGGTCAAAAAATGCAACACAATGGAACAGAATGCATCCTGATCAGTTTTGTCCCCATTAACAATGAATGGAAACAAAACTGATCTGTTTTGGCCCAATTTTTTTTAGATCCCCTGCCAGATCTTAAAACCGGAAAGCCTCAATGCAAGTGTGAAACAGGCATCAGCCTGTTATCCTGCAAGTTGATCCAGAGGAAGGCAAAAAAAAAAAACTGAGGTAAAAGCCAATTTTCCTCATTTTAGGGGAAAAGAGTATTCCTTCCCGGCTCCAGTGAGGCAATTGGAATAACCCCCTGGATCAATGAACCTCTCCAGAAATCTAATAACTATAACCTGTAATATTATTACACTCCAGAAATGCATCCAGGCCCCTCTTGAACTCTTTTAGTGAACGCACCATCACCACCTCCTCAGGCAGAGAGCTCCATAGTCTCACTGCTCTTACCATAAAGAATATTTTTGCAGCTTAGGGAATTGTTTTATTTCAGCAAACTGCATCCCAACAGCTCATTAGGAGCTAGTGACATCAGTACACGATACAGTGTGATAATATACTATCCTCAGGCAGGACAGCACAAACAGTATACATTTACTTATTACTCTATAATGGTTTACAAAGAAATACTGGTATTTTTCTATACAAATTATAATTTTATTATATACATTTTATGCTGATGTTTTGTAGGTTATTTCCCATTTTCTCTTTATATTCTGGAAACGCACCGGACCCTTTTTTGTATTTTTGTTCCTTTTTGTGTGTGGATATTTAGATGGTGTAGTGGTTTAAAAAATTGTGCACATAAAGAAAGTTGGCAGAATTTTAGATTGCTTTAAAAAAAAAAAAAACCAGAGGAAGTTGCAAAACGTGCTCAATTTTGGTACAATCCATACACACCACTTTTTGGGGGGCAGTTTTGAGAACTGAGTGTGCCACATGCTAATGCCATAAAAAAAACGACTTTCAGTCATACAAAATAAGCTGTACCCTTTAGGCCTTATTCACACGTCCGCATATATGTCCACAATTCTGCGGAATACATGCGGACCCATTGACTGTGAATGGGGCACGGAACGATGCAGAGAGCACACACGGTGCTCTCCGCATCAGTTTTTGCGGAGCGCGCCGCTGATCTGACGGCCGCAGCTCCGCAAAAAAGTAGAGCATGTCCTATTCTTGCCTGCAATTGCGGACAAGAATAGACATTTCTATGGGGCTGCCGGCCGGTGTGTTTATGGATCCGCAATTTGCGGATCCATAAACACTACGGACGTGTGAATAAGGCCTTACACAAACTGGGTACTCACACTGCAGTAACCCACATGCCAATCTAGTCAAAATCAAATGCTCAAGAAACATTCTAAGGGCTGTCTATGTAAAAGGAGTTGCAGCAAGAAGAAATCATGTTCATGAGGTCTGCTTTGTTCTGCCTCCTGGTGTAGGTTTCTTTACTGACAACTACAAAATCACATATAAGCAGCAAGATGTTAAAAAGCAGAGTTGTGTCACATACAATTTCCATTTTAATAA
The DNA here is from genome assembly GCA_033119425.1 of Bufotes viridis. NCBI lineage: Eukaryota > Metazoa > Chordata > Amphibia > Anura > Bufonidae > Bufotes > Bufotes viridis. Next base: position 10,762 of record JAKVIS010003752.1, on the reverse strand, counting down.
AATTATCAATAAAATACTTCCAGTGGTTAGCATTCAGCTCATTTATAGTCTTATCAAAACTGCCATAATGATGAAAAACAAAAAATAAATGCACAACATAAGCTGTAGAAAAAAAAAAAAAAAAACTACAAAGTCAAGTGCTCATCAGTTCACAATTTCACTAGACCCAAAGGGGGGTCATTTATCAAAGATCAGCATTTTACAAAAGGTATTTTATATTCCCTGTGCCTCCAGAGGATGCCCTTAAAGAGGTCTCATCTTGGACATTGGGGGCATATTGTTAGGATTCCACCTCTGGGACCCACATTTATACTTAGAACGGAGCCCGCAAAGTGCTGGAGGGAGCACCGCACACGCGTGGCCATCCGCCATTAATTTCTATGAGACTGCTGAATAATAAGCTTCATAGTGAATGGAGTGGCGGTGCGCTTCCCATTCATTTCTGTGGGACTTCCAAAAATAGCCGAGTGCGTGCTCCATAGAAATTAATGGAGGGCAGCCGTTGTAAGTATAGGTGCAGGTTCCAGAGGTGGGACCTGTACCTATCAGACATTGAGGGCATATCCCAACGTCCAAGATGGGAATACCCCTTTAATTTTTGACGAGGTCCAGGTTGTCATCATAAATTAGGCACATCGTCCAGCAGGCCGTGCGCCTAGATTGAAATATACTCCAGCCCCCGGATGGAAGAGATCTCAATTGTCATTTACGCCAGGAAATTGGTGGAAATGATAGTGAATGTGCATGCTCCTACCATTCCCTAGCGGCAAGGGTGGTGTAGAAATGCTACGCGAGTCTAAAGTGAAACACAAAGATGTTCAAAAAGTCACAAAATGCGGCCGTGCAACTTTTTTTTAAGCTAGCTTCTGGCCGGGGGGGTCCCATAATAAATGACCGCCATTTATTCTCTTGTGTGAGGCGGTCATATGGACTGGACACAAACTGTACCATTGTGCGGGTGAAGGAAGGAACTGCTGAAGATGTTATAAGAAGAGAAGACTGACAAAATCTCCCTGCTGCTCTACAGAAATGATAAGAAAACATCATATACGGCTTTAGCACCGAGGGATGCACAATGTGACAGTTTCCATGAATATATCACAGCACAGGGAGAGATTTTCTGAGGCAGATACATTTTCACTGGTTTAAGGCAGGGAATCCAGCAGGGACTGTGTCCTCATTATTAGTACATCAGTAGTACAATGTAAAATTAGTAGTTTGTTCTGTTTGTTTGGGAGAAGCAAAAAAAAAAAAAATGGTTCAATCTTCACGCATGTAAGCTTCAGGAACTTCTTCAGAAGGACTGCTTGCTAGACTGCCTCCATCAGGTGAATTGTTTTTGTCCTCTGTATTCGTCTTCATAATTTCTTCTGACTGAGAGGCAGCCAGTAGGGCCTCTGCTTTTTGAGCAAGCTCACGGGTCTCTTGCACTTGAATCTGCACCAACTGTATGTGATTCCTTACCGTTATAGAGGCATGGTCTGCTCCTGCACATTAGAAACAGATTAATCTCCAAAGTGAATATGAAGCTAGACAAGCCAGAACTAAATTAAACCCCCCTCCCAGTAGGGCCTATAAAGGAAAGCATACTTACCTGCTCCCTGCCACTCAATTCCCGCTCCGTGGGTCCCCAGCTGCCTTCAATGTGCTTTGGTTTCTGCATGTAAACTTCTTGCATGAATGGGGTCATGTGTGCCTCTGTAGCCAATTATTGGCATCAGAGGTGACATGTCTCCAAGCGGCACATGACTGCTGGTTAACGTGCCACTTGGGGACACGTCACAGCTGAGGCCAGTTATTGGCTGCAGCGGCGCACCTGACCGTATCCATGATTGATGTTAACAAGTGGGAGCAGAAGGGCAGTGAAGACTGCTTGGGACCCGCAGAGCCAGAACCAAGTGATAGGGGGCAGGTACAAACTTATCTCCTCGCCACAGGATAGGCGGATAAGTAACTGATTGGTGGCAGTCCCCGTGGTCAGACCCTCACCAATCACAAGAACAAGGTTTATTTTCCCCTCAACGAATGGAGCAGCAGGTCAAGCATGTGTCATGCCACTACATGCATTATCTATGGGACTGCTAGAAAATTACAGCCTTGGCTACGTTCTATCTCCAGTTGACCTGCCACTCCACTCATTCAGGGGAATGAGGCTACTGTTCTTCTGATCAGTGGTGGTACCATCATTTGAACCACCGATGAGATACTATCTAACTCTATTCTCTAGAAAGTGGATAAAAGTTTGCATTGTGGGAAAAACTCCTTTCACTGAACACTTCTTGCTAAAAGGGTAAAAAAATGAATGTGCACTGAATACTCACCAGCGTGGTAAGCAGCTTCTGCCGCCATCTCTGAAAGACTGACAGCACGTGCCCAGCTGGCTTCATACTTCATGTATTCTTCTTGTAAGTTTTTCATCTTTACATAAGAAAAATTTCAAGGATAGAATTATCACAAGTTGGCTTCACATATGTTACCGTGCACATGGTAAGCATGGTACTTTCATGATGAACACTTCCCAACAGGCAGCAGAACATTAGTATAATAGTATTTAGGTGAATGTGTAGACAGAAACATCACTTAATTATCCCCTCAAAACTGTGACATGGTGGAAAACATCCTTACATGGTAGTTGGTCATCTAGGACTGCAAGAGTCAGGCCTTATCAGCCTATTTTTAAAAGGGTTTTCTGAGAATTAAGGGGGTATTCCCATCACAGACAATGGGGGGGCATATTTCTAGGATATGCCCCCATTGTCTGATAGGTGCGGGTCCCACCTCTGAGAGCCGCACCTATGCCCAGAACGGAGAGGGGTAGCTGGAGGACCCCAGGTTTCCCAGGGTCTGGTCACCGCCAAGCGCTCTCCCCACACAAGTGAGTGGGAGCACACCACGCTTGCACAGAAACCACTTCATTTCTATGGGGCTGAAGGAAACAGCCGAGCGGCCCCATAGAAATGAATTGGAGTGGCTGCTCATGTGCCCTCCACCACCTTTCCCTGCTCCCATCTCTGGGACCTGCACCTTTCAGACAATGGGGGCATATCCTAGCGATATGCCCCCATTGCCTTTGATGGGAAAACCCCTTAACCACCTCAGCTCCACTAGCTTAAACACCCTTAAAGGGCTTCTGTCACCCCCCTTAACCCATTTTTCACTAGCTGACATTAGCTATTTGCTAATGTCAGCTGAGTTGAAATATATATTTATTACCTTGTCCGAAGTTGTAATTTACGTGAAAAAGGCACTTTTATTATATGCAAATGATCTTCGCTACCAGCAAGTTGGGCGTTTACTTGCTGGTAGCCGCCGCATCTCGATGAATTATGCACGCCCCCTTCCTCGTTTGATAGACAGGGCCAGCGCTTTCTCCTCCGCACTGGCCCTGTCTGAAGATAAATCCGCGCCTGCGCCGTACCGCTCAGTAGTCGGCGCAGGCGCTCTGAGAGGACGCGAGCTTTGCCGCTCCGTCCTCAGTGCGCCTGCGCCGATTACGTCACCGCTACACCCGCTTCCCTTCCGGGTGTAGCGGTGGCGTCATCGGCGCAGGCGCACTGAGGACGGAGCGGCAAGCTGCGTCCTTCACTCGAGCGCCTGCGCCGACTACTGAGCGGTACGGCGCAGGCGCGGGATTTATCTTCAGACAGGGCCAGTGCGGAGAGAAAGCGCTAGCCCTGTCTATCAAGCGAGGAAGGCGGCATAATTCATCGAGATCGCGGCTACAGCAACGCTAACTTGCTGTAGCGAAGATCATTTGCATATAATAAAGTGCCTTTTTCACGTAAATTACAACTGACAAGGTAATAAATATATATTTCAACTCAGCTGACATTAGCAAATAGCTAATGTCAGCTAGTGAAAAATGGGTTAAGGGGGGTGACAGAAGCCCTTTAATGACCAGGCCACTTTTTACAATTCTGCACTACGCTACTTTCACCGTTTATTGCTCCGTCATGCAACTTACCACCCAAATGAATTTTACCTCCTTTTCCTCTCACTAATAGATCTTTCATTTGGTGGTATTTCATTGTTGCTGACATTTTAACTTTTTTGATATTAATCAAAAATTACTGATTTTTTTGCAAAAAAAAAGACATTTTCACTTTCTGTTGTAGAATTTTTCAAATAAAACTACATTTCTATATAAACTTTTCTCTGAATTTATTGTTCTACATGTCTTTGAGAAAAAAAAAATGCAATAAGTGTATATTTATTGGTTTGGGTAAAAGTTATAGCGTTTACAAACTATGGTGCAAAAAAGTGAATTTCCGCATTTTGACTTTCTGAGCACCAATCATGTTTCCTGAGGCACTACAATGCCCAGACCGTAGAAACACCCCACAAATGACCCCATTTCGGAAAGTCGACACCCTCAGGTATTCGCTGATGGGCATAGTGAGTTCATGGAAGTTTTTATTTTTTGTCACTGCGGCGGGACGGGCGTGGGTGAACGCACGTGTGGGCGACCGATCAGGCCTGATCGGGCAAACAAAGCGTTTTTGGTGGGGAGGCGAACTAAGGCGACACTAATACTATTATAGATCTGACTGTGATCAGTTCTGATCACTTACAGATACTATAAAAGTACAAATGATGATTAGCGCTACGCTAATCAGCGAATCGGTGACTGCGGTGGGCTGGGCGCTAACGGAAGCTAACTACCTACCAAAGGGGCCTAAACTAAACTAAACCTAACAGTCAATACTAGTGAAAAAAAAAAAAGGTGTGCTCTCTCCTGGGTCCAACCGACGAAAAGGAGCCATTTAACACATTATATTTATAAATATAATGCATTAAATGGCTTGTGATTCGATTTTTTAAAAGGCATCAGCCTGCCAGCACTGATCATTGGCTGGCAGGCTGATGACCACTCATTCTAAAACTTTTAACGCCGCGCACTGCGCATGCGCGGCTGCATCAGCGTGTCATCTCGCGTGATGACACACCGATGAGTCCACCCAGAATAACCCGACCGCCCACCAAACGCTTCCGTGCGTTAGGCGGTCCTGGAGCGGTTAAATACAGATGACCATTGGTATCTGATCAGTGGAGGTCTGACATCTGGGATCCCCACCGATCAACTGTTTTGAGAAAGCACGGATGCTCCTGTGAGTGCTGCAGCCTTCCCCCTGCTCATCAAACACAGCGCCGTACATAGTATAGTGGCTGTGATTCATATTGAAGCTCGGCCCCATTTACTCCAGAGGGGCTGAGCCGTGACTTAGCCACATGACCGATGAACGTGTCGTCACATGGCCTAGGGAAAGCCTTCTCAAACAGCTGATCATCCAGGGTCCCACGTGTCGGACCTCCACCAATCAGATACTGATGACCAGAGGTTAGGTCATCAGTATTTAGGTCTCAGAAAAGCCCTTTAAACCCATATGTGTATAGTATGCATCTCTACTTTCACACAAACTGTAGTTAGGGCTACACAGTGACCATGGCCAAATATCGCAGTGTGGCAACCCCTACATCGCAACTAAAGAAAGTGAAAGGGGTCTTGTTGCAGTCTGTAACTTACCATATCACAATGCTAGGAAAGCCAATGCTGCTGGAGTTCTGGCACCTGTGGAGCCCTGTACCGATTCAACAAACTTCAGACAAACGTACCTGCACACGTGCCCCAATGATCACCTGCCAAATTGCACTTTCTTCACTTGAGTTCATCTTATCCAGAAGAGATGTATATTTCTTATGTAGGGATAGAAGTGTGTACACGGCCTATATGCATAAGGAAAAATGTCAATGCGCATGCGCTGTATAGACCAATTCAATTGCTACAGGAAATGAAAAATGTTACATTATGCAAAAGATTTCACAATCTACTACCTCTATTTCCTTCCCTTGCAATATGAGGTTTTGTGTTATTACATAATGCCATTAGATACTGCAGCCTCTGATCACAGGCCGCTGAATCAGAACAATAAAAAGATGAAGTCACTCCTACGGGGAGAACTGACATTTTTCAACAGTACAGAGGAGCTTAGCTCAATCCTATAGCTGTTTCATGAATTAGTACTATGCGCGTATTGTATATTTTTCCCAGAAACAATGATAAATAAGTTCAATGCTTTAGATGTACCAGGCTCTAAGTTATCACTCCTTTCAGCTAGCCACCCACCCCCTGGCAAATACAGCATCTAGGGACATGAGGATTTACATCTCCTCGTCCTCCTATTGCTGTGATCTGAGCATCTGTCCACATATTGATCTACTGTACCAGACGCTCAGATCGCAGCAGAAGTACGAGATATAAATCCTCAATCGACTCCTACACAGCCCTGCCCCCAGATTGCTCCCTCTCCATGACAGCGGGGTGTCATTGAAGACTATAGTTCTCCCTCTGTCTCAGTGAGTTCCTTTAAAAACTGTCGATATATGGGCAGTGATGTTATCGGACCTCTTTGCTATACAGAGACATCCGTCACCGATAGGCCTTTATAGCCTCCGCTAAAAGGATCTTTTTTCTTACAGGACACTGCAGGATGAAATAGCGCAGTCTACACTATTCCACGCAGCCAGACAGAGGGCAAAAAGGACACTCTTTTGGCCTCAGTTTGACTAATGGAGCCCTATGAACATGTTTAGCGTGTACGTCAGTAGGTTTCCTGACATACACGTAAATTTAAGAAACTGACAAACATCTGTAATGCATTTTTCTCACAAAGACTCAAAGCACAGGGTTGGCACTGGGAAAGTCATTGGCTGCCATTTAGACGCTCACCCCAATACACAACACACGTTAAGGTCAATTTTTGTAGGAAGCCAATTTGCCCATTTGTATATTTTTGGAAACCCACACAAACATAGGGAGAACATACAAATCCATGCAGATGTTGTCCCTGGTTGGATTCAAACCTAGGACCCGCTGCAAGGCACCAGTGGTAGCCATTGAACCACCCTGCCACAGGGTACCTGTTGTTAGTATGTGATCAGAACTGGCCAAAGCTGGTTAACTGCATAAACAGGCCAGCCAACCCAAAGTATATGTATGCCCTCAAGCATCATATTTTTGCTTTTATTCACAGTGATTTTGAGAGCAACACCCAACATGCAACCATAGAGAGCCCCTTCACTTGAGGCTGCACTGTTACACAGCCATCTATAGTAGCATGATGGGTGTTGCGGGCAAGAACGCAGCGTAGCCCCACCTTTAATAGGGTCAATATTCTGTGCCAACTAAAAAGAGTTTCCTCAAGACGATAAATATAATCTGTCACCACAGAAAACACCCTGAACTACAGTAATGGTTGGATACCTCTGAAGACACAGATTCACAATATGAAGAGATGGACCGGCACTCCAAGGTTAGTTGCTTGGTGATTTTATTGGTCACTCATTCATTCAGGATGCGCGTTTTGGCACAAATTGTGCCTTTGTCAAACAATGAGTGTGCCGAAACGCGCGGCCTGAATGAATGAGTGACCAATAAAATCACCAAGCAACTAACCTTGGAGTGCCGGTCCATCTCTTCATTTGTCCATTTGGGATACCACCCATCGACCGAGCACCCATACTCTAAGGCAGTGCCGCCCGACATCTTTACAAGATTCACAATATGTCATTTTTATCTTTCTACTCACTTGCATTCACGCACAGTCATCCCAAACAGACTCCTAAGGCTCAGGCTTGTCCTAAATAGGACTCCTAAGCGTTACGGCACATGGACCTTTTGCAGGTCGACTGTGGGGGAATGGCAGAAAGAATAAAAATAAAAACACAACATATTATGAATCCGCGTCTTTTAAACTTTTCAGTCAGTGCTGTAGTTCAGTGCATGGAAAAGATTTCCTTTAAAGATGACAAAATAAATCAAGAAAAAGTGACAAAAAAAAGAAAAAGACAAACATACAACAATCAGTGGTCCCATCACTTTTTACCTTAGTGTATTCTGTGAGGGTCTCAATAAGAGCATATGTTGTCTGTGACAGGAGGGTCTGTGTGCTGTCTGTTACCAGGGATGCCGCCCTTCTGATCAGATGCTCGGTTGACAGTGCAGGCTCCGATCTCTTCAGGAATATATGAGGAGAAAAAGCACAATCCGTGTTTTAGTATAAATCATACATCAGATGGCGACCTATAAAGGGTTCTCCAGTTCCTACAAATGACATTTTCCAGGCTTTCCATATTGATAGTCTATCCTCAGGATAAGGGGGCATTCACAGAACCGCATGTATTTTGCAGACCCTTGGTAACAATGCTTATTCTTGTCCACAAAACAGACAATAGGACACGTTCTATCTTTTTTGTGGGACTGTGGAATGAACATACGAATGTTGTCTGCATTTTGTGCAGATACGGTCATGAGAATGGGGGGTTTATATCAGACTGGAGGGGTCTGACCCCCAGGATCCCACCGATCAGCTATATCAGGGATGGACAACCTGAGGCTCTCCAGCTATTGCACAACTACAACTCCCAGCATGCCCAGACTGCCTACAGCTATCAGCCTACAGCAGGGCATGGTGGGAGTTGTAGTTTTACAACAGCTGGAGAGCCACAGGTTGGCCATCCCTCAGCTATATGAAGAGACCATATGAGCACTTAGGCCTCTTCCTAGGTCATGTGACACCGCGTTAATTGGTCACATGACCTAGGGGCAGCTCAGCCCCATTCAAGTGAAAGGAGCTGAGCTGCAATACCAAGCACAGCCGCTATACAGTGTACGGCGCTGTGGTTGGTAAACTGCGAAAAGGCCACAGTGCTCACCAGGGCTCAAGTGAGCTCCAAGGCTTCCCCAAACTGCTGATCGGCAGAGGTGCTAGTTGTAGGACCCCGTGCGTACCTCTGCACTACTTGATGTTCAACACCAGGGGTCAGAAACCTCTGGCACTTCAGCTTTTGTGAAACTACAATTCCCAGCATGCACATTTGCTAAGCTGCTCTAGAAATTCTCATAGAATTGAATAGAACATGCTGGGAGTTGTAGTTTAACATCAGCCGGAGGTTGCTGACCTTTGATGTAGTGCGTGTGGTGCCCCCCCCTGCAGCTCGCTCGTCTGTGATCAGTTCCCGGGTTATTCTCCTCCCTTTGGGTTCGCTCCTGAGGTTGCTGATCCCTGTCTTACACACACTGGGATCTGATCATCTGCAAGACATTTCTCTTACATAATATACTGTTGGTTGATGATGCTAATTGAATAAATGATAATCACATTACCTGTCCCACTGGGATAGCACAGAGACTGGCCCCCAATCCCACTGACAGAACTTGACGCCATGAACCTCTGAAGACGTGTCCTCTGTAGAATATGGGGCTGGATTGTCTAGAGACAGAGACAAGAAGATATCAAAGACCTAATACTGCGGCCATGCTGTGTGACAGCCACATCTGAGCAGCTGCCATCATCAGTATGAGACCTAGACAACTTCCAGCATGCCCCACCTACAGCAGCCTGTCAGGGGATGATGGGAGTTGCAGTCTCACATCAGAGGTAAGTGTCATGGGTAGATACATAACCTGTTAAATGTCTAAAACAAGAAGGTCTCACATGACGGACACAAGGGAGGACGAGCACGCCATAACTACACCATGGTCTACCGTCTACATTACACAGCGCATAACATGTGTGTGAGACGCCCGGTGTACCTGAGGAGACGGGAGAAACTCCACAAGAGTCTTCTACTGAACGTCGCCATCTTACCGGAGGCAGCAGGAAATAAGAACCGCTTTACGTCAGCGGAAATGGGTATAGAGGTAGAGGGCGTGGAACCGGAAGTAGCTTGCGTTCCACGCGTAGAGAGTAGGGGCTCTCGGGAGGTTTGGGTCACGTGATGTTTGCGCTCTTGTTCTGAACTGGCTGACAGTATACTAGATGGAGGAGGGGGTGATGCCAGGCTGGGGATGGCACAGGGCGGTTGTCTCATGGAGTCTGGGTTAGATTTCGCAGTATGGATATTTGCACAAAGCATTGGACCACATTGGCAGAACCTGAACTAGCAGGTGCAGAATATACTGCAGGTAGGGTTGCCACCTTTCCCAACAAAGTCACGTTAAGTCACTGTCATATTGTGGCTCCCAATAATATTAATGCCCCCATTAGTGCAACCCAGAATTAATAATGCCTCCAGTAATAGTAATGCCCCCATTAGCGCCCCCCAGGAATAGTTATGTCCCCGTTAGCGCTCCCCAGAATGAATGCTCCCCCATTATTGCCCCCCAATAAGAGTAATGGCCCCAATAGTGCCCCCCAGTAAGAATAATGCCCCCATTATTTCCCCCAGCATTAATAATGCCCCTAATAATAGTAATGCCCCCATTAGCGCTCCCCAAAATGAATGCCCCCATTAGTGCCCCCTAATAAGAGTAATGGCCCCAATAGTGCCCCCTAGGGCTGCACGATATGAGAATTTTGTGCGATTGCGATTAGGGCCCTAAAAATTGCGATAACGATATGCGATGCGATATTTTAAGGGAATTGTGCTACAGGTCTATCTGTTTGGATTTTCGAGGTAAAAGCACACACAGATGACTGATAATGTGAAATGTAGTTATGCTGAACTCAAGAACTGAAATGCACAGTGTTTTTAAAATAAAAAAATATTTGCATTACTGCAAAAGTACAAAATACAAAACTTGCCATTTTCTTAATATCCCTGCACAGAACAGATAAATAAAATAGATATAAGAACATGTGTTCATTAAAATAACGACTTTCCTCCAGCCCCTCCTCACTCCCCGCACTGTAACTGATGTATCGCCGGCCGCTGTGCAGCATAGCGGCCGGAGATTCAGTGTCACGTAGAAAGTCAACCATCG
>JAKVIS010003751.1:0-16287 GCA_033119425.1 Bufotes viridis | reverse complement strand
TTTTATAACACTACAGATAATCACAGACAAATCTGGCACACCACCAAGGGGGTGGAAATCAAAACTAATGATTTGAATCGTTATTCATAAAAGGCAATACTTCCGTACTATACGAACAGAATCCTAATAATTAAAAAGTTTCTGCAGCATCTTATCTCAAAGTTGACATTCTTCAGCTGTACATTCCGAAACTGAGAAAACAAAACATAACTTTCTTGGACATCAAACTCTGATAAGGGGAGCAAGGGAGCTGCTTACCTTGGCCTTGTAGCTATAACATTTGGTTTATTCCCAGAAACACCCCACCCCCTCATCCTTCTGATCTGGCTCAGTAATTTTCCACATGTGCACAAGATGGAGGACATGTTTATACAAAATGGATTCTCATCCCTCACAACCCTGACACTTATCAATATTATCTGGCAGACACATAGTTTAATTCTATCTAAACTACATTTTTTTTTATATGATTGCATTTTACTCATTTTGGCCTAAAAATCTTTTTTTCAAAATTGGTCATGGTGTGGACGGGAAAGGGGCGGGGCGGCAAGCCCTTCTCATTCATCATTTTCTACGCCTGTTTTAGGAGTCAAAAATGGTCTAAATGTAAGACAGCTAGAAAGTAGTCTTACATTTAGACCGACGCTGATACGCTAAAATTATGGAGAGGCCGGCGCCTTTTTTATAACTTTAGCAGATCCACCACCAGCTATAGGGGTTATTAAGACTGGTGTCTAAAATGCCGGTCTTAATAAATGACCCCCATATTATCATCTGGTTGATAAGAATTTAGCTATGAGTGTTTTTGAAATCCGAAGATCAAAGATAAGAGCTACACATGAGCCGTCAGATGACGGGTTTAAAGAAGAAAACGGACTACAACAGATTGCAAAGAGACTGATTTTTAACCTTTGTATCTCAGAAATGACTATAAATTTTTAATAAAGACCAATTGAAAAATATATTTTTTAGGCCCAAAATAAAATGAAATACAATCATAAAAAAAAAATTCCCCGAAGGTGTCCATAGCATTTAAGTTGTTTATTGAGTTATATTAATTATTCAGACTCCTTGGCTCATAAGGATAGGTTTCAGGGTTTTTGATGCAATTTTTGAAGCTACAGCTAGAAATGCAAATGTAACACCCTGGAGTGGTATTACCATTCCTACACCTTGCTACTGTCTCTGATGGGTTAACCTGAATGTTCATGTAATATGCCTAGTTCACCAACAGGTGGCAGCGTGTATGGCAGAGCTATAGTTAGAGAGAATGGAATTCACCATTCCATTCTCCCCCCTTTGGACAGAAGTGGGCAAGTCCTGCTTCCTGCCGGAAGGGTGGGGCAGAAGTTTCCAGTTAGTTCAAGTTCTAGTTCAAAGCTAAACAGGAGGAGTGTGAGCAGGGTCACGCTGAGGTGTGCCTACGCCAGCCAGAGCACCCTAAGCTCTGCTGGCCATGAAGAAAGATGTATGGAAGCCATAGGGGCCAGAGGAATAGTTTTTCAGCCACCTTAAGAGAAATCAGCAAGAGTAATAGTTATTTGGCTGAAGATAAGTGATTTACTGAGTGTCAGGAGGGGAATAACAGTCGACCGCACCCCATCCAAGGATACCAGAGCAGATCAAGAGTACAGAAACCAGACTTAGGCAGAATATAGTGCAGCATAAAGAAAGAAAGCCAAGTTATTACGCAAGCCTGTCAGTACAGCGAGAAAGAGCAAGCAGAGTTATTGAATTTGCCTGCTGGGACCAAGACAAAGCCTCTCAATCGTTTGGACGAACGTTTATTCAAGTAAAGCTGCCATTGAATTTCATCAAGAGGTCTGGACTCAAGTTATTTTTCCTTCATCCCTCAATTATTCCCCCTTTTTTTTGCATCGGAGCCAAAGTCTGGGGTTTAGCAGTATCCAGGTAGGAGTACCGTGACACATAAAGAGACGGCCGCACTACACCACTTGGCATTCCTACTACACCTGGGACGCGATAGGGGCCCTGGGGGACGGCCTGTTGCACAAACAGTTCTGCATTTTTGGAGACAATCATAATAAATGTGGATTGTCCTAGGCAGATAATGGGCAGGCTAAAGCAATCCTTGCCCATATTTGGACATTACAGGGCCTGACCTAATGCCCCATATTTACAAATGGCAAAGTTGATAGGTATGGCAGTGGGTTAAAAAAAATGGAGAACACTCAACCTTTCATTCTGCTTGTGATCCGTTCTTATCCTTACCTTCAAAAACTGCATCCATAATTCTGAATGTGGAAACCCAGCTTAAGACCCCGTTCACATGGTGTAATTCGGTGCTGATTCTGAGCCGTAAAGCCACTTGCTGATGCACGGAGCCTGCCTTCCATTGTTTTTAAAAGGAGGATCTGCAGAAGTTAATGAATTACAGCTGAGGCCACACCAAAAAAGGACATGTCCTTTCTTGGTGCGATGTTCGCATGGACACCAATGGAACCACATACAAAGAAGCTTATGCAAAAAAATAAAAAGAACTGGATCGCACGTCCACAAGCTATACGTAGATCTCATCCCTGCTACTTAGCAAAAGACAGCGCTCCTTGGCGCATGTGTACCACCTCCTATGCTACATGCTGACTGAGGCATTAGTGCACATTTTGATCAAAAGGCATAAGCCCACTCACCACACCAAGGTTGCCTCTATGAGTCGGACCTACTCTAAATTTGGTGCGGCACAGCCTGGCGACCGCCAGCGCCACAGCCCCGCACCAGCAGGCAGCAGGATCCAGCTGCCAAACAGCACCCCTGCTGTCTGGCAATGCCACCCTGTCACCGGGCCCCACCAACCCACCAGCACAGCGCCACAGCAACAATGGCCACCACCCAGCACCACACTATCTGAACAGTTGTTAAAGCTCACCTTATCCACAACACTCAGAAACTCCAATTGAGAGCATGGAAGGTTCATTAAACCCCCCATATACAGAGAAGCAGTGTGCAGTAAAGCACTGTACAGAGAAGCAGTGTGCAAAAAAGCAGTGTGCAGAGAAGCAGTGTGCAGAGAAGCAGAGTGCAGAGAAGCAGAGTGCAGAGAAGCAAATGTCTATAGAAAGAGGGGCACCTGGTATACACAATATCTGATATTGAAGGGATTGTCTCACTTCAGCAAATGGCATCTATCATGTAGAGAAAGTTAATACAAGGCACTTACTAATGTATAGTGATTGTCCTGATTCCCTCCTTTGCTGGCTTGATTCCTTTTTTCATCACATTATACACTGCTTGCACTCTATAGGAAAAAGTGTTGGCCTCTCTGGTGGTCGGGACTGTGGGAGCACACATAGACACATATGTGCAGCAGTCCTGAACACTGCACTACAGCAGTGGTAGTAGTGGTTGGAAACAAGCAGTGTGCAATGCAATGGAAAAATGAATCAAGCTAGCAAAGGAGGCAACATGGACAATCCCAAATACATTAGTTAGTGCCTTATATTAATTTTGTCTTCATGATAAATGCCATTTGCTGAAGTGAGACAAGTTAAGGGAAGTACAGACATTGCTGATGAACTTAATTATAACTGAACAACCCATATCCGTAAGCCATTTTAGAGTTAATTGATGTCAATGTAAAGCCCTCCATAGGTTACCCCCTTTGCTTCGCTGTAGGAGAAGCTCCTGCTTTGGTAGACCTGGCTTTTGAATGGACAAAAAAGAGCTGGTCTTCATAAGGCAACATGAAAGTACCCTGCTGACAGAGTGTTAGCAGGGTATTTTCATGTTGCCTTATGAAGACCAGCTCTTTTTTTTCCACACCTGAATGCTCTGCCATGGTGATTTGCAGATTGGACCAGTGCGACGTGCCACCCCCCAGGGCCGATCATGTCTCAGGTTTATAGGAATACCAAGTGGTGTGGTCAGGCCCTTATTAGTTTCTCTGTGTGTCATGGTGCACCTACCTGGATACCGTTGCTCCCCAGGGTTAGGTTCCAAAGCAATAAAGGTGAGAGTAATCGTGGGGGTGGAGAATAAGTCAAGTCCAGACTCTTAAAAAGTTCAACCGTTTTACTTGAATCAACTTTATCCGTACAATATTCAGGCTTTCTTTTGTTTCCAGCAGGCTTTGGCATAAACTGGCAGGCAAACTTAAATATTCTGCTTAAATATTCTCTTTATCTCTCTGCTGTGCTAAACTCAGCTTTAGTCTGGCAGCTGGACTTTAGGACTGTTCTGGTACCTCTGAAGTGGGTGTTGCCCCCTCGCAAAATTCTGTCTGTAAATCTGTAAGGAGTCATGGTGCTCTATGAGCTGCTTCCCTCTGCCATACACGCTGCCACCTGCTGGTGAACCATGCATATTACATTTACAAAACAGTTTCATAGCAACATTAGGAATGCACAATGTAGGAGGAGCTGGAACAAAAAAATAGATGACATTATTGTTAGCAATCAAAGACAGTAGCAGGGTGAAGAAATGGTAATAACACTCTGGTATCAGGCAATGTCCAAGCAGCTTCTATGAAACTACTTCTAAAAACAGCTGTAGAGCCATGGAGACCCTGCATTATGCCCCACTATATAAACATTGTTAACAAAAAGTGTGTATTTTTAATTTAGGTGGGCACTAATGTCTATTTTTTATGAAAGCTGGGCTGTTTCTTAAAATGATGGCTTGGATCTTGTCTGGTACAAATCCGCAGACTCCTCGCACCATCCTCTGAACAGGCCAGTGCCAAGCTGTGCAGAGCATTTATAACTGCGGCCAGATAATAAGAGCATTATGGAAAATCCACAGACTCATTTGAAAGCAGATTGTATGTTCTGTGTATAATTTTCTGGCATTAGCCGACTTGATTAAACTGTAAATTGGAAGCAGGGAATTATGCTTTGTTCTGTGATCAATAAGGCTGATTAGGCCATAAATTGGGAGCTTAAAATGAGCTGATGTGATGAGAATATTTGTCAGTCCTTACGTTTCCTCCTCCTCTAATAAAACATAATCTGCCTGCTACGGTTCAATGATGTCAGTCAGGAAAACACCTTTTATGAAATGGCCTCCAAATATTACAGGGATGATTGTCTCCTAACAGGTTGTCTGTATAAAGTTGTAGTGATGACCTGTGGTTGAACATGAAAAACCGGCTGTAGGCCTGACCACTTACAGAATAGTGCTGTCATGAAGAGATATCCAAAGTCCTCTCTTCAAGAAATGTAAATGAAAGCTCCAGCAACAGCTACTTAGGTAGCTCCTGAATTCACTAGGGTAGTTGCCTAGCAACTGGTAGAGGTGACCACTTTGATCTTTACAAGAGGAAGCAGATGCAGAGTGGTCACCTCAGCCTGTAGCCGTCTTCTAAGTAGTATGTTTAACAGTACACTGGTAAAAGGGAGCAAACCAGCAAAGCTGAGGAACTGAGGGTAGGAAACAGCTAGTCCAAAACTGATTTTTATAATAAATTGGTTTTCCACTAATTATATTTAATGACATTCAATATGACATTGACACAAGGCTTTTACGTATAT
Source organism: Bufotes viridis (assembly GCA_033119425.1). NCBI lineage: Eukaryota > Metazoa > Chordata > Amphibia > Anura > Bufonidae > Bufotes > Bufotes viridis. The sequence goes on along the minus strand of JAKVIS010003751.1, from coordinate 10,801 downwards.
TCCATTCGATTTTATGATGAGAAAAGGCACAGTAAGTTGGGAGCCCTCGATTTTGGGATCATGGGTTAGGACTGGACCTCAGGCATTCTCCGTTTTATGAAAAATGCCTTTTATGGATCCTTTACACACTCAGTTTTGTCTCTAGCCTCAAAAATGCCTGACTTAGGCCTCATGCACACAACCGTTTTTTGTATGCTGTCCGCAAAAAGGGGTTCAGTTGTTCAGTGATCCGTGTCCGTTTTTGCCTTCCGTTGTGTTTCCGTGTGTCTTCCGTTTTTTTTAGCGGACATGACCCAAAAGATTTTACCAAAAGACAGGCTGACAATTTTTCCCAAGTACCTGCCAAGGGATCCGCAAAAAAAAAAAACGGACACGGAACACGGATGACACACGGATGGCCATCCGCATTTTTTCACGGTCCCATTGACTTGAATGGGTCCGTGAACCGTTTTTCACGGACAAGAATAGGACAGGTTATATTTTTTTGACGGACTGGAATCACGGACCACGGACGCGGAGGACAAACGGTGCATTTTCCGAGTCTTCCACGGACCCATTGAAAACCAATGGGTCCGCAGAAAATCATGAAAAACGGAGCAACGGACACGGAATCAAACAACGGTCGTGTGCATGAGGCCTTAATCAGTGTTTTTTAGGCATTCCTGAGGCATTTTGATTATTTAGTGTGTTTTACCACCTGTAGTTTTTTTCACTGCGTTTTTGCATGCCTGATATTTTTTTAGAGGAAAGTATTTATCCCCTGTAATGTCACCTCCTCTGTAGAGCTGTATGCGAAAAAAAACATTAGTAAAGATGTGTCAATAAAAAACATCAGCACCGATTCGGTGTTTTTTGAAGGTGCCAAAAAAACTATAAAGGTCAATAGGAAAGAATTGCCAGATAATTAAGGAAAAACATCAAATCCAGAGCATGCTGCAATAGGAACAAAAAAAATGAAAAAATGACATTGACACAAAATACAAACCTCAAGAGTAGAAAAAAATGCTACTACAAAAAAAAAAAAACAACAACAACCCTATTTGTCCTGCAATTAAAGGGGTTGTTCAACTTTTCAAAGCTTTTCTACAGACCCTACAACCTGGCAGGACCCCCAGTGATAATCATACTTACCAGATCCCCGTCTCAGGGTTCCGGCTCCTTCTCTGCCCCCTGGCTCTGAAGATCCAAGGTCTCCCTGCATCAACATCTGGTTTGACACAGGTCACATTACCACTGCAGCCAATGACTTTTCTATTAGTAGTCCTCCCTGAGTCTCACTCTAAGTTCAATTTGCAATCTTCCCAAATAACCTAAGGTGTACAATAGTGTGCAAATTTTAGATCCAGATGGTCATTCCGTTTCAAGGTGTGGTGGGTGCAGGAGAAAATGAACCCTTTCCACAAGCAGTAACGTCTTAATGCCATAAATGAGCAGTACCTTACTGTGTTCCTTCAGGGCTAGTCTCTCAGTTAAGTTGTTCTTTGGCAGGTTTTCTGTCTCAGGAATAGTGTTTCCTGGATGAGGCTTCTCTATAGGCCTACTTGACAGGATCTAACACATAAAGGTATTGTCTCTAGCTAAGACTCTCTAATTAACTAGGGGAGACCAGAGCAGCCGGCAACCTAACCAAGACCACCAGTGTTAAACGTTTTATGTTCACATGAAACTATTTGGATAACATAGAGATACATGCCTTTTAGCATTAATTCACAATATTTAACTCTTTGCAAATATCTACCTTTTAGGTGTGATCCTTTGGGTCACTGCATTAACACCTCAAGGTGAGCCCAGACCACAAGCGACTCGCTGTCTCTGACATTGCTAAGTTCAGGCACTAAGTAAAATGGCCACAATATGTCAGTAAATGGGGGGCAGACTCAAAGTTATCGCAATAGGATAATGTCCTGGTGTTCAGTAGTTGAGAAGGTACACAGTTGGGCAAGTGGGTAAATGCTGCAAGGTTCTAGGAACATGGTGGACTCAGTCTGCACAGACCAGCACAGGCGTACTGCTACTCAGCTCCCATTTACTTGGTGTTTCTGGTATGGCCACCACACAGTGTATGAAGCCTTCTGCTTCAACATCTCTACATTGTATGTTTTCTGGCCCAAAACAGCTGATCAATGGAGGTGCTGGTTGCCCGAGGACCAATCATCAATATTTATAGCCCTACAAAGAAGCTGTCTTACCATGACAAACCCATTTTTGAAGCCGATCGCTGCAGGTATGGCTTATAAACCTTTCAGTAATCAACTGCTGAGGGAACTCAGGCAAAACAGAGACAAGCCAGGTCCACCAGAATAGAAAAATCTGATAGTTTATAGAGGGACTCCCGCTATGAATTGAGTATGTTAACAGGGGTGCTCCCCATTGGGCAACCCATTTAACGAAGAGTAAGGTAGAAGAGTGAGCAGACTAATATCCTCATATAGTACAAGCAGCACCTTCAAACAGCTGTTTAGTGGGGATGCTGAGAGTCGGATCCCCTCCAATCTAATATTGGAGGCCTATACAAAGGATAGATAAACCCTTTGAAATACATGATCACCTGGAGCATCATTAAGCACACATATCTAGACACCTACTAATTCACATACTGCCAGGAGCTCCCATTATCATGGACCCGTGAGCATTATTCTGCTCAGTACTAGAAAGGTTTGTTTCCCCGCACTTTGTCTCTGTGTGTACACAGTAATATTACCAGGTAATTGGGGGAATTAATTGCTATCCGGCTGATAAATGTCTTCGGGTGGGGGTCTATATTACCACAGACTCCGGGATCATGAGACGCATCATTAATTTGTGGAATAAATGTGCAATGAAGTTTGTCCAAGGATTAATTACAGGTATGACCATGGAACAAGGAACAGCATGCATGATTATCTCTTTATTATGCACGCAGAATACATTAATTGTGTTTTAATACAATATACACAGAAAATGACTCATTTTACCATGATATTATTATTAGGATTTTACCCTTGTAATGTCTTTCAAATGTGGGAAAACAAGTAAAAACGGGAAAGCAAGTGAAAACCCTAATCTCTTATGTGAAGTCTCACTTATAATCAAGACATATGATTCCACTGTTACAAAGTAACATAGTAACATAGTTTATAAGGCTGAAAAAAGACATTTGTCCATCCAGTTCAGCCTGTTATCCTGCAAGTTGATTCAGCAGGAAGGCAAAAAAAAAAACCTCATGAGGTAGAAGCCAATTTTCCTCACTTTAGGGGAAAAAAATCCTTCCTGACTCTAATCAGGCATTCAGAATAACTCCCGGGATCAACGACCCCTCTCTAGTAGCTGTAGCCTGTAATATTATTACACTCCAGGAATACATCCAGGCCCCTCTTAAACTCTTTAGTGAACTCACTTGTATGCTGGGTATTTATTTTTCTTTTCTGGAAAGTAAAATATCAGGCAGAAGGTTTATGGGACATTACATACTAACATTTCAAGAATAGACTGAGTCAATTATCTCTGTCCCTCTCTTCAGTCATCTAGAGCTTTGCATACATTAGGCCTGTGACTTCCATGCTGCTGCATAAGACACAGTCTGCCACCTCTCCTGTGCCTTAGACTTTCTTCTGTGGATCTTTAACAGCCCGATCACCATTTGGAATGATCTATGTGTAACTATTTGCTAGGTCTACTACATACCTATGTAATGCCTATAAAAGTGCAGCAAGCCCAAGAGGAGCCAGAGCGGAGAATGGGAGTGGTAGTGGCTCTGGCTGTAACCATCAATCAGAGTTGCTTTCTTCATACTGTTGCTCCCTTTGGGTGTGCAGTGAAAAGCGGACTCACCCTTTCTTCATGCACATCTTGGTTCTGGGGTTCCTGCATGATAGTAGTTGGAGTGCCCATGATGTTAAGTATCCTGGTAGGGGTGCATGGTAGGGTGTGTAGAGTGCAGTGGCCGATGTATGGTGCACGAGTCAGTAACCAGGCCAGATGTATCAGAATAAACGTCCTCTACTGAGGTGCTAAATAGGACTTATAGTACACACAGTGCAATTCTTCCCAGATAATGATGTTTGGATTTAGACAAAGATGGGAGTTATTGCCCTCATCCCTCTCTATCTGCATCAAGTCTCTTCCTGCAGAATCTATGGCAGACAACAGAACTCTTGCAATAGTGGCTGTAATGTCCACTTAGGAATACAGGTTTTTAGAGATACAACTGGCCAGGTCGTGTGCAGGTGTGAAGGGTATCGTAACAGTGTCCCTCACTGCAGTAAAGTCTTAACAGCTTTGGTAGCAGGTTGCCTTACTGACTCCAGTAATTGACCATGCAGACTCTAGGTTGTCTAGTTCTCTCCTTTGTCTTACTCCTTCTCTCCTTCTGTAGATAATGCAGAGATTGGTGAGTCTCTGTAGCTTTGGTCCAGCCTTGTGAGGAGCTGTATACTCACAGTTGTTTCTTCACACTTCCTCAACTAGCTAACTCCAGGCTAGAACTCTCCAGACCCAGAAAGGGGCGTATCCAGGATGCACGCTCACGCTCCCTGTAGGATCTGTGCCAGAGTTCATTAACCCAATCATTTCCTTGCATATGCCTACTGGTCATACAGTGCATAAAATTACATTAAATAACATGACAAGCATTGAACAGTGAAAAATTTGAAAGTACCCCTAGCTGTAAAGTACTGCAAAAGCATCATGGGGCATGAAGTTAATAGAGCTCCTGCCCACTGTAATATTCTAAGTTAGTGATTGTATGGTGGGTATTAGAAAACACTGTTATACCGGTACCTCGGAACCGAAGCCGAGTTCGGTTTCAAGTTTTCCACTAAAAATCAATTACCAAAGTTATTCAACGAAGTCACTTGCCACTTGCAAATAACTAACTTTGGCTCATCGGAGCCCATACATTCTAATACTGTACGGAGACGAATATCTGCACATTATTAATCTGAAGTTATGAAGAAAGCAACTTTGCATGTTACATCACTCATCACTAGAAAAGAGAAGTTGTCCTTACCTTGCACACTGACCTTGAGGCGACGCATAGGCAGAGAGGGGCTCTTGAACAGTTTGTTTTGGAAGCTCTTTGCAATAATGTGACCCTTTTGTCATTTAACTGTACACACAATTAAAAATTGCTTCATCTGTCCTGAAATGGGGTCCAGCCCTTTTGGTATATGTCACACTGGTCAATGTAGGTTAATGTACTAGGGCTTTGTTCTCTGACTCTTTTAGTTTTTTTTTTTTTTTTGGCGGAGCGTAATTTAACAGAGAATACTCCCATTTGCTCAGAGCAAAAAATAAAAATAAAAAAATAAAATAACAATAATTTTGTTTCTGACAATCTTAATTGTTATTTTTTTATACATTGTGCTAGAATGTCCTGCTGTGCCCTCAAGCAGCCATTAGTTTCCAGCTTGGGTCATATCTATTTTTGAAAAAAAGCAATTAAAAAATCTCTAATTTTTCTGTGCATTTTATTTCCTCTCCCTCTATCCCCTCCTTTTCTTAGACTTTGAGAACAATACTGTAGGTTTGGAAAAGTGTTGAGGCTTTGGCTAAATGGTGTCTGGATTGAAGGTTGAATCTCCAAAGAAAACGAATGACATTGATTCATTTAAAAGAGTTGTCCACTTTCATGATATTGGTGACCTACTGTATCTTAAGGATAGGTCATCAATTATCAAGTTACGAGGGATCCGACTTCCAACACAGCTGTCGAACAGCCGTTTGAAGGGGCTTTGGCGCTCCTCTTCAGTGTGGTTCTGCACACAATCTACAATGCAGTGTAATTACAGCGCCTGCTCCCATTGAAGTGAATGGGATAAACAGATGTTATTACACTGCATAGCCTCTTTCAGCCCCTCTCTTTCCAACCCAAATCTTGGGAATGCAATAAGTAAAATGTCCCTGGCTTCTTTGCCAGATTCCTTTAAAATGAGCATCCAGCTGTTAGCACCATGTCTAATAATTACTGAATATTTATTGTAAAAAATGAATTTCTGCTGCCGCTTTGTTTTTCTCATAGAGAGCTCTGAACCCCCTGTATAGCAGTAGAGTGATCAAATTGTAGCTGTTTGTAGCTGCCAATAGGGGGAGCCTAGGAGCTCACAGCACTAGTCGAGCGGGAAGCAAACAACACGTAAGAGCCGACATCTTGATTGAAGATCCCTCGCAAAATCTCATGTGCGGTGATGTATGACATCACCACGCCGGCCGGCATGATGCGCGAGATTTCGTGAGGTGTCTTCATTCAAGATAGCCCCGCGGCAGCCTCTTCACCCTCAAATAGATAAAGTGAGTATTATTATTATTATTTTTACTGGATTAACCCCTAAAAGCCTTCACTATTATTCTGAGATGCCGCGATCAGTGACGGAAAGGGGCACAATCACCATTCCCTGAGATTGCATCAGCTACTTACAAAAAAAGTAATGTGTCATGAAGGGAATTTCTTTGTGAAATTCAGCAAAGCAGCCGAAACAAATTTTTGTAAACTTTGCTTAACACTAAAAATATTCCATGTGTATATATATACATATTTAGACTATATTTTTTGCTCTATAAGAAGCACTGGCCCATAAGACGCACCTAGGTTTTAGAGGAGGACAATAAGAAAAAAATATTTTTCATTAGACCTCAGGTGAGACCACCAATCAGACCCCCAATGTGAATGACGCCCAATCAGACCTCACGATGAGAGCCCCATGCCTCTCATCAGCCCACATATGCCTCTCATCAGCCTCCATATCCCCCTCATCAGCCTCCATGCCTCTCATCAGCCCCCATATCAGCCCCCTTTCCTCTCATCAGCCACAGAGCACATATAATAAAAAAAACACTTACCTTTCCTGCTCCGGACACCGCCGCTCCTCACCTCCAGCGCTCCTCCTGCACTTCCTGCCGTCGGCTTTATTGTGACCTGACTCGCACAGTGTGATGTCACAGAGTGCCCTCACGCTGTGTGCAGCCACAGCACAGCCGACAGCCGAGGACCAGGAAGTGGTGAGTACAGAGCCTTCAGCGCTTCCCAGTCCTCCGGTACTAATGAGCGCTTCAATAATAGAAGCCCTCATTAGTATTCACCGCATAAGACGCAGGGGGAAAAATGCATCTTATGTGGCGAAAAATACGGTATATATAAATATATATATATATTGCCATTTTTTCTTTTTTTTTGCATCTAGTTTTTCTTCAAACAAGTTTCTTTCGAGGCTTTGAATTGCCGATTGCTTCATTCTATACCAATGATGTTATATGTTATTCTCACTCTTCTGCCCGTGTAAAGCCAGTTTCAAGTTAATCCCAAAAAAGACTTACCGCACAGCGAAGTCAGACAAATGGAGACTGGATAGAGCAGCATTTTGTGCAGGTCTATTTACATGGCAAACCATTTCCCAACAGGCTGAGCTCAAGAAACTGAGCAATGCAGCCAACTGGAACCTAAGTGAGTTCATCTGCAAAGTGCATCGAAAGCTTGAAATAAAAATAAAAAAAATGTATCCTACAAGTAATGTGTCAAGTGACAGAGAGCTGACTTCTCTCACACTGCCGTCCCACTGGTCTCATGACTTAATTCTTCCAGGACTCTGCAGGGACTAGTAATCAAGAGAAAGGCAGGGAGGAGGGTCAGGTGGGAAATTACACCATGGACCAGCCTGACACTGAGAAGTGAGCATTGTTTTCTTAGACAAGACAATGAACAGTGAAAATTTGAAAGTACCTCTAGCTGTAGCAGCACTGCGAAGCATCATGGGGCATGACAGTTAATAGAGCTCCTGCCCACTGTAATATTCTAAGCTAGTGATTGTATGGTGGGTATTAGAAAAACACTGTTATACCGGTGTACTCGGAACCGAAGCCGAGTTCGGCTTCAAGTTTTCCACTAAAAATCAACTACCAAAGTTATTCAACGAAGTCACTTGCCACTTGCAAATAACTAACTTTGGCTCATCGGAGCCCATACATTCTAAATACTGTACGGAGACGAATATCTGCACATTATTAATCTGAAGTTATGAAGAAAGCAACTTTGCATGTTACATCACTCATCACTAGAAAAGAGAAGTTGTCCTTACCTTGCACACTGACCTTGGAGGCGACGCAGCAGGCAGAGAGGGGCTCTTGAACAGTTTGTTTTGGAAGCTCTTTGCAATAATGTGACCCTTTTGTCATTTAACTGTACACACAATTAAAAATTGCTTCATCTGTCCTGAAATGGGGTCCAGCCCTTTTGGTATATGTCACACTGGTCAATGTAGGTTAATGTACTAGGGCTTTGTTCTCTGACTCTCTTTAGTTTTTTTTTTTTTTTGGCGGAGCGTAATTTAACAGGAGAATACTCCCATTTGCTCAGAGCAAAAATAAAAATAAAAAATAAAATAACAATAATTTTGTTTCTGACAATCTTAATTGTTATTTTTTTATACATTGTGCTAGAATGTCCTGCTGTGCCCTCAAGCAGCCATTAGTTTCCAGCTTGGGTCATATCTATTTTTGAAAAAAAGCAATTAAAAAATCTCTAATTTTTCTGTGCATTTTATTTCCTCTCCCTCTATCCCCTCCTTTTCTTAGACTTTGAGAACAATACTGTAGGTTTGGAAAAGTGTTGAGGCTTTGGCTAAATGGTGTCTGGATTGAAGGTTGAATCTCCAAAGAAAACGAATGACATTGATTCATTTAAAAGAGTTGTCCACTTTCATGATATTGGTGACCTACCGTATCTTAAGGATAGGTCATCAATTATCAAGTTACGAGGGATCCGACTTCCAACACAGCTGTCGAACAGCCGTTTGAAGGGGCTTTGGCGCTCCTCTTCAGTGTGGTTCTGCACACAATCTACAATGCAGTGTAATTACAGCGCCTGCTCCCATTGAAGTGAATGGGATAAACAGATGTTATTACACTGCATAGCCTCTTTCAGCCCCTCTCTTTCCAACCCAAATCTTGGGAATGCAATAAGTAAAATGTCCCTGGCTTCTTTGCCAGATTCCTTTAAAATGAGCATCCAGCTGTTAGCACCATGTCTAATAATTACTGAATATTTATTGTAAAAAATGAATTTCTGCTGCCGCTTTGTTTTTCTCATAGAGAGCTCTGAACCCCTGTATAGCAGTAGAGTGATCAAATTGTAGCTGTTTGTAGCTGCCAATAGGGGAGCCTAGGAGCTCACAGCACTAGTCGAGCGGGAGCAAACAACACGTAGAGCCGACATCTTGATTGAAGATCCTCGCAAAATCTCATGTGCGGTGATGTATGACATCACCACGCCGGCCGGCATGATGCGCGAGATTTCGTGAGGTGTCTTCATTCAAGATAGCCCCGCGGCAGCCTCTTCACCCTCAAATAGATAAAGTGAGTATTATTATTATTATTTTTACTGGATTAACCCCTAAAAGCCTTCACTATTATTCTGAGATGCCGCGATCAGTGATGAACGCGGCATCTGAGGGGTTCAATGACGGAAAGGGGCACAATCACCATTCCCTGAGATTGCATCAGCTACTTACAAAGAAAGTAATGTGTCATGAAGGGAATTTCTTTGTGAAATTCAGCAAAGCAGCCGAAACAAATTTTTGTAAACTTTGCTTAACACTAAAAATATTCCATGTGTTCAAGATCCGTGCATGCGTCCTAGCGCTCGTAGGGTGTTTTTTGTACTTGCTTTTGCATTGCAGTCCAAGAACATATTTACTTCATTTTGTTTGAAGTTGGTGACTTCATTTTGTTTTTGCTCTACTGAATATATATATATATATATATATAGACTATATTTTTTGCTCTATAAGAGGCACTGGCCCATAAGACGCACCTAGGTTTTAGAGGAGGACAATAAGAAAAAAATATTTTTCATTAGACCTCAGGTGAGACCACCAATCAGACCCCCAATGTGAATGACCCCCAATCAGACCTCACGATGAGAGCCCCATGCCTCTCATCAGCCCCCATATGCCTCTCATCAGCCTCCATATCCCCCTCATCAGCCTCCATGCCTCTCATCAGCCCCCATATCAGCCCCCTTCCTCTCATCAGCCACAGAGCACATATAATAAAAACACTTACCTTTCCTGCTCCGACACCGCCGCTCCTCACCTCCAGCGCTCCTCCTGCACTTCCTGCCGTCGGCTTTATTGTGACCTGACTCCGCACAGTGTGATGTCACAGAGTGCCCTCACGCTGTGTGCAGCCACAGCACAGCCGACAGCCGAGGACCAGGAAGTGGTGAGTACAGAGCCTTCAGCGCTTCCCAGTCCTCCGGTACTAATGAGCGCTTCAATAATAGAAGCCCTCATTAGTATTCACCGCATAAGACGCGGGGGAAAATGCATCTTATGTGGCGAAAAATACGGTATATATAAATATATATATATATATTGCCATTTTTTCTTTTTTTTTGCGTCTAGTTTTTCTTCAAACAAGTTTCTTTCGAGGCTTTGAATTGCCGATTGCTTCATTCTATACCAATGATGTTATATGTTATTCTCACTCTTCTGCCCGTGTAAAGCCAGTTTCAAGTTAATCCCAAAAAGACTTACCGCACAGCGAAGTCAGACAAATGGAGACTGGATAGAGCAGCATTTTGTGCAGGTCTATTTACATGGCAAACCATTTCCCCAACAGGCTGAGCTCAAGAAACTGAGCAATGCAGCCAACTGGAACCTAAGTGAGTTCATCTGCAAAGTGCATCGAAAGCTTGAAATAAAAATAAAAAATGTATCCTACAAGTAATGTGTCAAGTGACAGAGAGCTGACTTCTCTCACACTGCCGTCCCACTGGTCTCATGACTTAATTCTTCCAGGACTCTGCAGGGACTAGTAATCAAGAGAAAGG
>JAKVIS010003750.1:0-16001 GCA_033119425.1 Bufotes viridis | reverse complement strand
TTGACCTATGGAAGGAGGTCATTAGGTTGATTAACTGAGTCAATAATAGATGACATTTGTTTATGGGTTTCTCTTTACAGGAGTGTTCCCCAGGAGGTTTTCGCTACACGCCACTCCTGTACTGTAGGATAACACATGTAGACTATGTGTATCCTTTTACTTCTATGGCCACGACTCTGTGGATTTAACTGTCTCTTGGCCCTACTTTTGACCGTTGAGCCAGGTACTTTCTCTCTTTTTGTGTATACAAGGTGGTTTTCATGCCCCTGATGATTCTTATTTCCCTTGTATAATGTGATGCAGTCCTTGTGATGAAAACGCGTTGGGAAGCTTCTTTCCCTTTTTGCACCTAGGGGACTTTGTCTTCCTGACTGTGTATTGGCTGACTGGACCCTGGGATCCATAGTGTGAGAGTAATCTCCCTCAGAGACCTTACTAGGTCAGGTACCTAGGGTCAGGTTCCAGCACGTGGTCATCTCAGCGGGGGCTTTTTGGACCCCGTGATTTCTTTTGCAGACATAGGGCACAACAGGCCAAGTAGGGCTCAATAGGGCTCTATACCAGGCCTCTGCCCGTATACCACGTATTAATACCTTTGTAGCCGCATGTGCAGACGGATTACTTGTTGTGTGTTGTGTCTGTGTCCTGTGTGTGTGGGCTTTTTACATTGATTAGTAAAGTTAAGTTTTAGAATTTGTGTTGCTCTTGATATAATTTTTCTCGACAGCAGTTTGAGTAACATACAGGGCTGAGACTATGCGCTTTCACTTGAGCCCTGATATCCTCCTGTTTGTACATTGCATCAAGTAGTATACAGAACCTCTCGCAACATTGCATTGACAAAAGTGGAAACGTTGATACATTTTTGTCACTTTAACAGCTTGCTGTCAGTGAATTGACTTTGGGATTGCACCTAAATAGCCGCCTGAGGACTTTGTTGGTTTTGTTGTACCTTCGCTGTGGAGAAAGTAGTGTCGCCACTGTTACAAGCGGGAAAATTGAGTGCCACTTACTTTGTCAAGAGCGGGAAAATAATTCTTCCTGCGCCACTATAGACTTTTCATTATGCCCCTGGTGAGTGCCGCCTCTAATACATGGGAACTTAGGCGGACCTGAAAAGAGATGAATGCCAGCCCATCAGAGGAAGAGGAAGTGCTCTACTCGGTGTTGTTGAAGAGAACTTGATCATGGCAGATCGCAACTCCTCACAGCCTGGAAGAAATAGAGACCCTGATCTCAGCAGAGGAAATGGAAAGAGGAGCCTGTAAAGACGAGGCCTGGGCACGCACGCAGAAGCAAGGTGTCGGGCCCCACCGTATACAGACACCGCTGGAGCCGCCCGACTTTGCTGTTATCGCATTCTAGAGCTTGATGAGAGAGGGACCATCAATGAGCCCTCACTTTCGATCCAGCAGAGTAGAAGACGATCCCGATTCCACCGCATGGAGAGAGACCATTTCCAGCCAGCCAGTACTGTTATGTTGGGGAAAGAACTCTTGCTTAAGTTGTGGATGCTGTGGCAGTTCCCAATCTCCAAGCCATTTGGAAGATGTATACTCATTGTTCTAATTTGTTCAGGACTACCTGTTGGACACCTTTACTGCAATATCCCAGTTGCACATTTTGTGCCAATTTATCCCCTTTTACCACATTCTCAGGTTGTTTGGGACTTTAAATCAAAGTTTATTACAACGCTTTAAGCTATGCCCAGAAGGACATTCTTCTGTGTTTTATCCTGTGTAACGTATATGTTTTACTGGGTTGAGCCGAACTTAGGGTTTTTGGCACCGGACCCGAACATTTCTGTAAAAGTTCGAGCTCGGTGTTCGGCGATTTAATGGCGCTTTGTTTAAAGGCTGCAGGGTAGCCAATCAACAATCATTTGACTAGTGTGCTCATAGAGCCATCACAGCCATGCCTACTAATGTCATGGCTGTGATTGGCCAAGTGCAGCATGTGACACAGCCTCTGTAGGCTGGAGTCACGTAGCTCCGCATGTCACGTCAGCTCTTACTAGTGTAGGGATAGGATTCTGCTACTGTGAGGAAAGATTAAGAGACTACTGTGGTCTGCTGTACTTTTGTGTTAAATGTGCAAAGTACAGTGATTATTTTTGTGGGTGCTATGCTACATTTTTTTACCCATGTGAGCCCAGTGCCACAGAAAAATAAGTTTTATCTGTCTGTTAGTTAGGCGGGTGTCGGCAGCAATTTTGTGCAAGTGTAGTGCACTTTACACCTGCATATGTGCTAGGGACAACACTTTAATCCTGCTCCTTTAGTTCAGTAGGCAACATATACCCATTTTTTAAGTGCACCTGCACTGCAAATGCCAGGGAAGGGAAAATAATATTGGTAATCCATCTGTGACTTCAGGGCCCCAGGGGTGGAACATATTCCCCACTTTTTCTGTGAACTACTCCTGTGCTGAATATCCGACAGGAAAGTCTATTTATTAAATCCATCTGTTAGATTCAAAGGGGAAAAATTCCTTTTTTGGCGTAGCACCTCTGCCTGCAGTGCATACCTTTAAGTAAAAAATAATTTAATTACATTAGTCTGCATGACATATTTGTGTTACCTAAAGCGATTTTTTGCTTTCTGATGCCAGCACTGCATATCTGACAGTCAAATAAAACCAGTAAATACTGCTGTTACATTGTCGGTTAACAAATTCCCATTTTTTGTGCTAGAAAATACATTTTTGTCCTGGCGCTGCATTTCTGACGTCCAATAAAATCGAAAATTGCATTTACATTTTTGCAGAAAAATATATACTTTTGTGCTAGATAGTACATTTGGAATATAACACTAGGGTGGCTCTCTCTGAGGAAAATAGACCCGGTGTTCTGTATAAGGTTCTCCAAAATGGAACCAGAAAATGATAGTTATAGAAATACAGGCACTGAACAGGAAACTGCAAAGGATAATTTACGGACACGCAATAGCAATCATCGGCATATAAAACAGTTAATCGAATATAGTGTACTGCCAGCAATCACCACCAAACAACCTTCACAACACTTCTTTCGTCATCATACACATTAGTTGGCACTCAACACAGCTGTCCACACTAAGACCAGTTGATACATATTACCACTCTAAAAATGATAATAATGATAATACACTCTTAAAAACACACACTATGCTTGTCACGTATATCAATCACGGCGTCACAGAGTTCACGAAAGTGCCCAGTTGGTAACGATAATCGTGCGGTTGAGAAAATGTACAACAAAAGATAAAATATAAAAGATATAAACAGGTAGCCACGAAAGTTTGATTTCGATGGTGAAAGTATCGTACTTCATTTATGGTATTGCAGTGCAGGTGCTTTGATCACATGTCCAAGCGTTATAATGCATCCGATAATCATACAGTAGTTTGTATTGTACAACACCACTATTGCTAGAGGCAGCCGCTCTTTGGCTTCGCACTGGTGTCTGCGATTACCAGTTCGTGCAGTGGCCTCTGTGGGAGATGTGGGGCGTCCGCATGCTTGCCGGTAGCAGAGCCACGCGCCCCACGCAGCAGCCAGACGTCACTTTTCTATTCAGCGCAGCATCGCGGGTGTACAGAGCCTTATAATCTGCTCTTGTAGGCTACAAATTTGGTGCTCTAAAAGAAACAGATTATAAAGATCTGTACACCGCGATCCATAGCGCTGAGATAAGAAAAAGTGACGTCCACAACAACACGTGGGACGCCACGTGACTCTTCATACCGGAAGCAAAGAGCTGACGCCGCGCTGCATCCCCACAAGGACGCTACTTTACCAACTCCGGACTGAGTGAGATCCGAATACCGGACACCGGAGAACTGAAAACCAAAGAGCGGTAACGCATAAGCGCCAATAATTGAGTGTTGTACAATACAAACTACTGTATGGTTATCAGATGCATTATAACAACATGGGACATTGATCCAAAGCACCTGCATACTTTGCAATACCATAAATAGAGTGGGTACAACATACTATATATCCACCATCAAGAATCAAATGCTCATTGAAGATACCTGTTTATATCTTTTTATATTTTTATCTTTTATTTTTATTTTCTCAATAACCACAAATTATCGATTACCAACTGAAGGACAATAGCCTTCATTGAGGACTCTGCAACATTGATGCAATTGGTGATATACAGTCACTACATATCCGAGTGACCCAAACGAATATTATTATTATTATTATTTTTAGAGTGTATATTATCATTATTATCATTTTTTAGAGTGAATAATATTGTATCAACTGAGTCTTAGTGTATGGATGTGTTGAGATTTGTAGAAATACGTATAAGTGATGACGGAAAATTGTGTTGATGGAAGATTGATTTGAGGTGAAGATTGATTTGAGGCATTGATTGCTGGCATTTTTAATAATTTTTTTATATATTCGATTAACTGTTTTATATTGATGAATTGCTATTACTGTGTCCATTAAATTTATCCTTTGCAGTTTCCATATTCGAGTGCCTGTATTTCCTATATATATCTATAGATAGTACATTAGCAGCCTGCAGTGAAAGAAATACACTTAAATTCATCTGTTTCATTGTGTGTGAAAAACACCTTTTTTTTGATGATAAAGTACTTTTGCGGCCTGCACTGCATAGCAGACAGGTAGATAAGTTTCAAAAATTCATCTGTTTCATTGTTCGGTGTCATAACCCATTTTTTGATGTTTTATACCCCTGCTCTATATAGCAGACAGGGCAACAATTTTCATAAATTGCCTGTAACATTGTTGGGTGACATTAACCCATTTTTGCAGTCAAAAAACCCTGCTCTGCATAGGTGAAAGGGAAATAAATTTCTACAATTGGTCTATTAAATTGGTGGTTGGCATTGAACCATTTTTGCAGTATACAAACCCCTGCTCTGCATAGGTGACAGTCACCTAAATTTCAAAAAATCGTCTGTTCCATTGGTGGGTGACATTTTACCATTTTTGCCATATACAAACCCCTGCTCTGCATAAGTGACAGGACGTAAATTTGTAAAATTGTCTGTTCCATTGGTGGGTGACATTTTTCAATTTTTGCCGTATAAAAACCCATGTTCTGCATAGGTGACAGGGACGTAAATTTGTAAAAATTGTCTGTTCCATTGGTGGGTGACATTTTACAATTCTTGCCGTATAAAAACCCTCTGTTCTGCATAGGTAACAGGGACATAAATTTCTAAAAATTGGCTGTTCCAATGGTGGGAGACATTAACCCAGTTTTGCCGGTGACAAACCCCTGCTCTGCATTGCTGACATGGAACTAAATTTAGTTAAAACTTCTGTTAAAGTACATTTACGGCCTGCACTGCATTTCTGGGGTTAAATTTAATCAGTAAATCTTAGATTGTGGGTGGACATCTCCACGGTTATCAGACCAGTCATTCACAAGTGGCTTGGAGGGTGCTGCCTGCTGCACTGCATACCTGGGAATTATATTCTGTAAATTTGGCGGCATTTAGATTGTTTCATTGATGCTGTAGTTATATGATGTAAAATCTCCATGATGTCTCCATGATAATTCTGCAGTGTGGGGGCCCCTTGTGGCTTCTATAAATTTTTAAAATAATCCTTTAGCGGGGCGAATAGATGCTGAATGACGGGACGCTGATGACCCCTTTTTGCTTTCAAACTACCCCCTGCCCTGCATACCTGACTGGGAAATATAGTCTGTAAAGTTGATGGCATTTAGATTGTTGAGTGATCTATAGCCCACAAGCTTAACGCTGGTAGACGCGCTGCTGATGGCATTCCCACCTGACACCTGGGCCTCAGTGAAAGCACAAGGCGAAGGCAGAGGAGGAGGAAGAAGTCGCTAATGCAGCTGGGGCACCACCAGCACCTCAGAAGGCAGTGGCTGAAATGTGACGTGCTGACAAAGCTTTTTCACAAGAACCAACGCCACCAGCTGATACGTAACGTCTTAGCAGGAGGCAGCATTCCAGCAACATGATGGAACAATATATGTGCACACGCCACACATACTGACTGATGGATCTGCCCTATTCAACTTCTCCAAATTGGGCACATGGCCTGAGCTTGCCCTTTACGCCTTGGAGGTGCTGACCTGCCCTGCAGCCAGTGCATTGTCTGAATGTGCGTTTAGCACGGCAGGTGTCGTTATCACAGACAAGCGCAGCCACTTGCTCACTGCCAATGTCGACAAGCTCAGGTTCATTAAAATGAACCAGGCATGTATCCCACAGGAATTGTCCGTACCTTTGTGCAGAATAGACATGCATACCGGCCTCCACCCAGCCTTTGTTATACTCCGATGCACTTTTTTTGTTTTATTTTATATATTCCACAATGTTTTGTGGTCTATCCAAATAAAATAAAAATTAAAAAAGTGTTGGCTATCTCCTACTCCTCCACATCGCTTCCACCTACACCGCCATGTCCACCTATACCACCACGTCCACCGCCTCCTCATCCTCCTACTCCATATGGACCTCCTCCTCCTATTTCAAAATTATTATTTTTAATATGTATTTATTTCATTTTAAGTAATTTCCTATCCAAATTTGTTTGCAGGGCACTTATTATGCTCTTACCCACATTGTGCTGCCTTTTGCAGCCCTCTAGGCCCTTTCCCATGACTCTTTTAGAGCCATTTTAGTTCCCCAAAGTTCGAGTCCCCATTGACTTCATTGGAGTCCGTGTTCGGGGTCAAGACGAATATGACGTCCCCCAAAACCCCCAAAAAAAAAAAAAAATATTATTCAATTTTTAAGGAAATTTATAGCACTATATTCTAAATATTCACTGAATTTGCGAAGCGCCGATATTCGTAAGAAAAAATTGCTGTTCGAATATTCGCGCCAACGCTAATTATTAAGTTACTTCAGTACGTAAAAGAGTTTGCATGAAAATAAGCATGACTAAAGTAACACGGTAGACACATTAACTTGCCTATACACGGTTCTAAGTTGGATACACAATGCGAGAATATTAAGTAATATTACTCGAGTCGCATCCAACTTAGAGCGAGGTATATGCAGCTTACTTTACTATTGCTTGGCTGGGTAGAATTAATGAATATTACGAAATCACGAATATAGCGCTATATTCTCTATAGCTCGCTAATTCTAGAAAGCCAGTAGGAAATTTGCCTATAGATAGCTCTAAGTTGGATACGCAATCCGAGAATATTACTTTACCTATTTTTGCAATAATTTGAATACTGAGTCATTATTCTATTTATTGCAAAAATAGGAAATTAATATTCTCGCATTACGCATCCAACTTAAAGCATGATTACAGTCAACTTTCCTATTGGTTCACCTGCTATAATTAACGAATATAGAGAATATAGCGTTATATTCATTGCACCTTCAAGTAATTCTAGATAGCCAAGCAACAGGAAAGTTGCCTTTATACCCCGGTCAAAGTTCAACTCACAATACTACGCTAATAATTAAATTGCATATTATTCGCGATAAATAGAATAATGACAAATTTTCGCTTTTAGACGAATATATGATGAATATTCAATTGAATATTCGCGAAATATCGCTAAATCAAAGATGGCACCTCCCGCTCATCATTATTAATAATATGCAAATGTTAAATTGTATAGAGGTATATATGTATCTGGCGCATGTTTGGTGTTTTTCAGGTGACTGGGTAGAGACCCAAAGCAACTAGCAAGACCAACGCCGAGGATGGCTTACCTTAAACTAAGGGGGATGCAGTGTCCCACTATGTGGTATATGTGGTCACTTCAAACTTTTGAACCGTCATATTTAATGTATTATGGTGTCAAGCTGTAATTTCTATAACAGGCTGTTAGAGTTATTACGTCTATTCGCCCCGTAGGTGGTGCTGGCAATATATATATACAGTATATATATATATATATATATATATAGGAAGCAGAACATCGCTGTACAAATAGAGTGCCCCGAGGGATTTTGTGCCGTCCTTTCCTTCACTGCACGCTGGCCCAGGGAGGCTCTGCTAACTGTGAGTACAAACAACTACAACCCCTATCGGCCCACCATTCCTCATGTGTTGCTCCAGCGGACTCGCTTCGCTGCATGTCAAATTTCCAAAAACAGACTGGTCCTTCAGGTGAAAAATGGCAGGGGTCCTGAAGGGGTTAAACAAATGGCAAAACATTATGAAAAAGAAAACATAATATAGAGCCTTATTCACACCAAATAATTTATTGGAATATAAAAGGACAAAGTACAGAGCCTTTGCTCAATATAATTGTGCACAATATGTCCCATTAATTATCTCAAGTGCTACTGCTAATTCCAAAGAAATATCTTTCTTGTTAAAGGAATTCCTCTGTGTCTGGTGGTAAATTTGCTTGATTGGCTTTTGCCCTAAGCACTGTGTGGTCTAGGCTCTAGCACAGAGCTGAGGTGAGGACAGAATATGCCTATGATAAAAAAAAAAATGCTCTGTAGGCAGAGGAGAACCATGAACAAGGTCTTGAAGTGGGCAGTGAGGCACACAAGGTCCTGCTGCTGACCAGATTCTCAGCTTCTCCCTCAGTTGCTACCTTTCCGCTACTTCAATGGACCAATTTTGGAGAAGAACTGACTCCAATTTGATCACAATAAATTCCAGGATCGCAGGATTCCCTGTAATATTCTTACACTCCAGAAATACATCCAGGCCCTCTTGAATTCTCTTTATTGTACTCAGCATCACCACCTTCTCAGGCAGAGAGTTCCATAGTCTCACTGCTCTTACCGTGAAGAATCCTCTTCTATGTTTGTGTACAAACCTTCTTTCCCTCCAGACGCAGAGGATGTCCCCTCGTCACAGTCACAGTCCTGGGGATAAATAGATGATAGGAGAGATCTCTGTACTGAACCCTGATATATTTATACATAGTTATTAGATCTCTCCTCAGTCGTTTTTTTTTTTTAATAAATAATCCTAATTTTATCATTCTGTGTCCTGTAGTCCACCTGACTCTTCATTGCTTTAATTGCCCATGTTTGAAGCTGCTCAACCTCTGCTGTTTGTGACAACAAACCTTCACTTAATGGCCTAATAAGATTTAAAGGTTCTATGAATAGTAAATAAGAGACTATAGGGGTTATAGGACACACCTTGGGGGTTACTTTCCTTTCAAGCGTTGTCGATGTAGCGGCCAGAGATCCCCCTGGCTCATAATGGAATTGCAATCTTGCTTGATGGTCAGTAGGTATGTCCAAACTGCGGCCTCAGCTGTGGCAAATTCAACTCCCCAGCATGCCTGGATAGCCTACAGCTATTAGAGCATGCTGAGGTGTAGTTTGGCAACAGCTGGAGGGCCAGTTTGGACATGCCTGATGTAAGGAATAGTCTTTAGGTTGAGTGGATCTGTTCACAATGAATCAGGACCTCAGCATCTGTGTAACTTTGAGATTCACGTATAAAACACATTTTCTCTTTGACTACCTAAATAAAATAATTTGCTTTGAATACCCTGGTCTAGGATATACTTACCTGCGGTCCTGCACTGCTGTGAACAGATCCTCTCCAACCTAAACATTGTTCCTCACATGATCCAGCCTCTACTAAGCCTTTTTCATACCCTTGTGCCCAAAACTGTATAAAAGATTCCATGTGTGGTCTACAGTTATGTCATAAAGCCCACAATCTGAGCTTCCCAAGCCAGCAATCTATCCAGATCCATCTGCAGCAACATACTGTTTTTTTGTTAACTGCTTTTGAAATACCCAAAAGGGCATTACCACCTCCTTTTGTACCCCCACTATCTTTATTTGTGTGATCCTGTGTCATCATTCATATTTATTGACATTTCCTGCAATGTGTGTTTTAATTTCCTTGCAAAAGTAATGTTCAATTCTAATGTGTCTGAGTTCACCAAATCTGTGCTCTGGAGAGGAAACTCCTAGTTCCATTCCAGTCCTCTCTAAAGAGGGGGAGTCAAGTCAGTCTTGTCTACCCTTCTTGGGGAGAGGTTGTGTGTTGACCAGCAGAGCTCTGCCTGCTCTGCTGGAGCCCGCCGAGGCCCTGCCTGTAAATGTGCTCAATGGTTGTTCGTCCCCTCCTGGGCTTGCTTTTGCCTTAAATCCCAAGCTAAATGAGCTTGATGCCAGGAAGAAGTTCCTAGGATTACAGAAGAAACAGGACTACAGACAGCCAACCTAGTTTCCAGCAGAAGAGGAAAAGTTCCTATTTACTACAGATAGAATAGCAGAGCTGAGAAAGCTACCACATAGCAGAGCTGAGATTGTTGCAAAAGTGTTTGCCTGCCAGAGTTAAGCCAATACCTGCGGATGACCAAGATAAAGTCTGAAACTGTTTGGATTATCATTTATGCCAAGTAAAACTGTGTTTGACATTACTACAAGCCTTGAACCCAGTTCAACAACCCTTTTGCACTGCTTTGGACTACACCATGTCTGGGATCCAAGGATCTCAAGGTAGGAGCAATGTGACAAGTGCATATAACATCTATAGAGACATTGTAGGCCACTCTACACCACACTGGCAATCCTACACCTGGGTACCACAAATACCATCTACAAAGGGTATTCCAGCTCCTCGTTGCTTAACTTTAATTGGCGTCACGACTAGTGTTGAGAAAGTATGCTCGGTCAGCACCAGTTCGGCTCAAGTATCACTATGCCTCGGCACATCGCGACATCGGAAGAACACTACACGTGCTTGAGCGCGATGCTCGAGTTAGTATATTTAAATCTAATTTAGCCTCTACTTCTATGCCGAAGATCGCTGTACAGTGAGAATCCCTCAGTGTGAGTCTGTGGCTAGGAGACTTGCTCTGACTCCATATATAGCTATGTCCATACATGGAGTCAGTGCTGGGGACACCAAAGTGTATTTAAATCTAATTTCTGAAAAGTTTCTGCCAGGATTCGAACTCACACCTTTAACATCACAGCCAATAACTTTAACCACTAAACTGTAGAGCTGCATGGCCATGGAAAAAAAAAGAAGAGACCTGCTGTATAGGAACACTTACTAGTAGTACTAGTAGTAAGCTGCTGGTGAGCTGACCCTGTATAACATTATGGTTGAGGGACTGCTGGGTGAGCTAACCCTCTTAGTAGACTGAGTACATTATAAACAATACATTGAAATTGACTTTATGTTCATCATCAGCTCAGCTCTCCTTGGTGGAGTTGAGAAGTCAGGGGCAATCCAGGCCTTGTTCATTTCTATCTGAGTCAACCTGTCAGCATTGTCAGTGACAAGCGGATACGCTTATCAGTTATAATGTTAGACTAAACAAAAGCAAAGACAGGTGCACTCTGCGTGTAATACTAAACCCTCACACTGATGTAAAATTGAGAGGTTAGTTCGACATATCCTACTAGGTGGACATGTCTTAAGCTCGGGCACCACGCCAAGGTCTTTTAAAGTAGCCCGAGGCCCTATCACTCTCACCTACCTGTGCCGTTTGGGCAATACCAGGGCCAGTGGGCGGATTACAGGAGCATAAGGCCTGACTCCATGACAGCTTTCAGTAACCTCCAGCATATAGCCATGCCTGCAATGGGAGGTGGGAGTGCTTGTGAGCCCCTCCTGAGACTGGCTGATATGGCCCAGGGCTTAAACAGGTGCACCTGAATGTAGTCTGTAGATGAAAAGCAGGCACATTTAAATAGGAGTTTATACACCTCCATACATAAGACTACAGCAAACCATTAGAAACGTGGTGTTAAACAGGCAGGTTATGCTCAAACTCCACATGCGGTTGTGCATATATATAGGGAGCATATCCTGCACTTGTAGTCCGTTGCTGATGGCAATCAACAGCAAAAATTGCATACAATGGAAGATGCCAGCAACGGACTACAAGTACCACAATAACCATCCTACATAAGGTAACAATTATGTGGATGTGAAGAACAATCAAAGACTAAACAAAAGCAAAGACAGGTGCACTCTCGCGGTAATACTAAACCCTCACACTGATGTAAAATTGAGAGGTTAGTTCGACATATCCTAGTAGGACATGTCTTAAGCTCGGGCACCACGCCAATGATGGTTATTGTGGTACTTGTAGTCCGTTGCTGGCATCTTCCATTGTATGCAATTTTGCTGTTGATTGCCATAAGCAACGGACTGCACGTGCAGGATACGCTTCCCCATATATATGCACAACCGCATGTGGGCTTGAGCATATCCTGCCTGTTTAACACCACGTTGAATGGTTTGTTCAGTTATAATGCTACCAGCAACACTAAATATAAGCTCTAACAAAACACTGGCAGCAGGGCAGCCAGTACCTCCAAGGCGTATAGTGCAGGTTCCGTGCCACGTGTCCAGCTGGGACACCCAGAAGTTGTAAGGCAATGAGGGATCATTTAGACGCTGACATGGTCTGCGATTTATTCCTTCACCATCTTCCAAAACTTTTCCTCCTTGTGCCAGTAGGACCACGCTACAGGGGTGATATGGCTGGCGGGTGTCATGAAAGTGTCCTATGCCTTGGAGAGTGTTGCCCTGCCTTTGTTGAAACTGCTGTGTGTTCCCTTGTCTCCCTTCCTCGGTTGCCTAAGGAAGTACGGATCTACGCATTGTCAGATGGAAAATTTTGGAGCAACCTCTCAACAAGTACATTCTGGTATTGCACCGTTTTACTCGCTCTCTCCACCATAGCAATAGAGATGAGAAGTTCTCTTGTAGCAGGGTTCGAGAATGGTGAACACCCAGTGATCTGTGTTATATAAAATGCATATAACGCGACCTAACATGAAGTCAGCCATGTGTGCCAGAGTACCAACAGGCAAGAAGTCGATGTCAACATCAGGATCACTGATGGGATCGCAGGTTTTTTTGCCTTCCTCTAGATCAACTTGTAGGAAACAGGCCGAACTGGATGGACAAATGTCTTTTTCAGTCTTATATACTCTGTTACTATGTTACTCTCCATCCCCTCATCCTCCTCTTCTTCTGCCCATCCACGCTGAACAAATGGAATTAAAGTTCCATGGGTACTAGCCTCTGTAGCAGAGGCAACTGTCTCCAGCTCCTCCTCCCTCTTCATGGCCCAATTTGCGCTGAGAAGACAAACTGTAGGTCTGGATCTCACCTGTGTAATGTCTCCTCATTTACTCATCTGCCACATTCAGAGCGTCCTCACTTAATTGTAAGCAGCGATCGCTTGAGTAGACACAGCAGTGGGATGGTTACGCTTATAATAGCGTGTAGCGCTACTAACCATCTGTGTGGATTCATCAAAGTTTTTAAAACCTCACAGGGGTCTGACATCAATGCCCACTCGCTTGTGAATAGTGGCAGTTGACTTGAAAGGTGACCACCATGTTGCAGCTGGTATTCCACAACTGCCCTCTGCTGCTCACAAGCCTGGCCAACATGTAGAACGTAGGGTTCCAGCATGTGCTCAAGTCGCACAACAGTCGGTGAGCTGAAGCCGCGAGGCCGCTGATGAAGCTTTACAGACCGGCTGAAGCTGTGGAGAACTTGTGGAAATGGGCACACCAGCGGCACGCATTCACTAGAAGCTCTGCCAAATTGGGGTAGGCTTTATAAACCGCTGAACCACTAAGTTTAAGACGTGGGATAGGCATTGCATGTGTCAGGTTGTTGACCTCCAAAGCCACCACCAAGTTAAGGCCATTGTCAGACACACGCCTGGTTATAAATTGAGTGGCGAGAGCCACAGCCTCGGTCTGGTCCCTTGTACCCTGCCATAGCTCTGCCGCAGTGTGCAGTTTGTCCTCTAAGCAGATCAGCTTCAGCATGGCCTGTTGACGCTACACACAGCAGTGCTAAACTGCTTCCAGCTAGCGACTGATGGCTGTCTGCTGTTGGAGGTGGAAAGTGGAGAAGGAGGTGGCGAAGCAGGAGAAGTAGGGGTTGGAGCTGGCATTAGGCTGCTGGCGGAGACCCTGATGAACGTAGGGCCTGCAATCCTGGGTGTGGGTAGCACCTGTGCCATCCCATGTTAAGACTCACTTCTCGGCCTCCGCAACATTTACCCAGTGTGCGGTCAGGGAAATGTAGCGTCCCTGGACACCAGCCCCTGTCCATGTGTCCATGGTGAAGTGGACCTTCCCAGTAAGTGTGCTAGTCAGAGCATGGGTGATGTTCTGGGACAGATGCTGGAGTAAGGCAGGCATGGCACACAGTGTAAAAATAGTGGCGGCTGGGGACTGCTCTACCGAGGATCGGCCGCCAACATCAGGCTGTGGAAGGCCTCAGTGTCCACGAGCCTAAATGGCAACATTTCAAGGGCCAGTAATTTTGAAAGTTGCACATTTAGTTCTATGGCCTGTGGATGGGTGCCTGAGTATTTGCGCTTGCATTCAAATGCCTGTGTTATCAACATTTGGATGCTATGCTGGGACAGGGAAGTGGATGTTGTTGCTGATGGTTTATGCGAAGGTCCAGGTGCAGGGCGAGGCATCCGGGCCTGCGACTTCGACAGGGGATTGGCCAGCAGTGCGTAACACAGGGGACGAGGAGGCAGTGGCGTGACCGCAGACCCAGATTGTGGACCCAGGCATTTGGCCCACTTATTAGGTGCTTGGATGCCATGTGGCGGATCATGCTGTAAGGTAGCTAGTGCTCAAACTCCGGCTCATTTTGGTACTGGACATGTTGCAAACTACCACTCTTTGTCGCCTGCACTTTTCTCAAAAAGCGCCATACTGCAGAACACCTACCCCATGGCAAGGTAGATTTACGCATGTGGGTGCTCGGTGTAACGCTTGTGGGCCTGTTCGGTGTCGACTGACTTCTCCCTATTAGCAACCCCACTGCCTCTTCCAGTCTGTTGCGGTGCTGCGGATCCCTCCCCCTCTGTACTGATGTCCTTGCTCGGCTTTTCACCTTCCCATGTTTGGTCAGTGACCTCATCGTCCATCACCTCCTCTTTCTACTTCCTTACTCTGCTCATCCTCCTGACTTGACCTAACCACAACATCAGTGATTGACAACTGTGTCTCATCATTATCCACCTCGTGAACAAATGATTCCCGTTTACCACCGTTATCTGCTTGAGACAGTGAAGGTTCAAGAGGTTGGGAATCAGGGCACAATATCTCAAATACCTCTTCAAGCGTAGCTTGGCAGAGAGCCAAACCAAGTACTGGCTAGGAAAAGAGGTTGTGTGAATATCCGAGTGTGGGATCACTTGTTTGGCCAGAGTCGACATGGTGGGAGGAAGGAGGATCAGAATTAGGATTCAGTTGACCAGACTCTTGGCTACAGAGACTAGATTTAGTGAAAGAGAGGGTGGTGCTTAACCCGACTGGAAGCATTATCTTCAGAAATCCAACCGACCACCTGTTCGCACTGGTCCCACTTGGACAGTGTTGTCTCTGCCTCACCCAGCTAAGTTGGACATAAAGCTGGGTAAGGTGAATTTTTTGTTTTTTCTGGTGCACTGGCAGCAGGAACAGTTTCATTGCGCCCAGGCCCATGGCCTCTGCTTGCACCATCAGCATCACGCCCACTTCCCGTCCCTTAGTGCTCGCCTTCTTCATATTACTGGTTTTGTCTATAGACGTGGCATAGATTGTTTTACTGTCCACTAAAGACAAAGTTTTCTGATGCAGGACAGTATTGGATACAAAAACAAGATATTTTGGACACTATACTAGGCCCAGATTAATGGTAGTTGTAATCTATATAGTGTTTTCAGATGCAGTTCATTATTGGATACAAAACCAGCATATTTTGGACACTACACTAGGCCCATATTAATGGAAGTTTTAATATACACACTGTTTTTAGATACAATTCAATATTGGATTAAAAACCAACAGATTTTAGACACTATACTAGGCCCAGATTATTGAGAGTTGTAATATAGACTGTGTCTTTAGATGTAGTCCAGTATTGGATACAAAACACAACTAGATTTTGGACACTATAGTAGGTCCAGATTAATGGAAGTTGTAATATAGACAGTGTTTTCAGATGCAGTTCAGTATGGGATACAAAAACCAACAGATTTTGGACACTACACTAGGCCCAGATTAATGGA
The DNA here is from genome assembly GCA_033119425.1 of Bufotes viridis. Classification (NCBI taxonomy): domain Eukaryota; kingdom Metazoa; phylum Chordata; class Amphibia; order Anura; family Bufonidae; genus Bufotes; species Bufotes viridis. The sequence goes on along the minus strand of JAKVIS010003750.1, from coordinate 46 downwards.
AGTTGTAATATTCACAGTGTTTTCAGATGCAGTTCAGTATTAGATA
>JAKVIS010003749.1:0-15916 GCA_033119425.1 Bufotes viridis | reverse complement strand
GCCTTGTGCCGGCAGCCTATCAGAGCGAGTTCAGGCGGCGCGATGACGTCATCGCGCCGCCCTGAGCAGAGTGCAGAGCTGGACACAGGCCGGAAGAGGCCTGCATCCAGCACTTCCAGGAAGGTAAGTATATGTGGGGGGGTGTTAATGGAGCCTGCACATGATTGGGGGAGGGGGTTAATGGAGTCTGCACATGATTGGGGGAGGGGGTTAATGAAGCCTGCACATGATTGGGGAGGGGGTTAATGAAGCCTGCACATGATTGGGGGAGGGGGTTAATGGAGCCTGCACATGATTGGGGGAGGGGGTTAATGGAGCCTGCACATGATTGGGGGGAGGGGGGTTAATGGAGCCTGCACATGATTGGGTGGAGGGGGGTTAATGGAGCCTGCACATGATTTGGGGGGAGGGGGGAAGCCTGGACCCTGCACCCTGCACATGATTGGGGAGGGGGGTTAATGGAGCGTGCACATGATTTGGGGGGGGGGGGGTGTTAATGGCCCTCGCCTGTGGGGAGATTGGTGTACTTATAACTATTTACAGTCGTGCGGGGGGGCGCGAAATGTTTTCTTCTTCCTAGGGGGGGCATGACAGAAAATAATTGAGAAGCACTGACCTACACAAATGGTGGCCTGTCTTGTACTTGCTGGAGCCTTGCAGGCATGCATGTAGCTGTATTTGGACATCACCTACAGTGCCGCACCATCACCAAACTTAATATAGTATATGGGCACTCTTTTTGCATAGTTAGCCTTGTCTCATGGGCACATAACAATTTGGATCCAGTACCCTCTGGCCTGTAGTAATTGCCTGCTGCTGTGTGTCACCTGTTTTATAGGTGTAATTATGCTAGCAAACGGCACAAACTGTGGGGGCTTTCAGAATGGTTAGTTTCTCCTCCTACATGTTATGTCTCCCTTCTAGTGAGGTCTGTGTAGGAGTTGTATGTGGGATGTGTCAGTTGTTATGTGGCCAGTTGGTAGTTGCCCCTGCGCATATTATGGGTCAGTGCAATGGGCCAGTACTATCAATCACGTGGAAATGGTTCAGCTGAATAGTGTTTGTATGCGCTGTGTATGAAAGCTAATGTTGTCCAATGCTGCGAAGTTGCTCTATTTGTGGCCTTGTTATGCGGAATAGTAACTTGCTAGTGAGGTGACGTATGTAAACCAATATGACTGATAGTGGCCTATGTATTTACGGACACATTTCAGTGTTGTATACGTCAGGGCAGTCGAATCTCGGCCCTCCAGCCGTTTCATACATGCTACTGTGATCATGCTCTACCATAGCTTCACACACAGTTAGCATGGTATTTGTTGTGAGTTATATTCAGCTGGAGGGACGCGATTTTGTAGAGAAAATATTTTCGTACATTCGCATTTATAGGCACATGAATGGCCACATTAATTGATCCCTCATTAGGAATGAATCTAATGGTGGAGTCTTTACCCCCAAATGGTGTGAACGAATTTCGGCCACCATTTGCTTAGTACCACACGTAATTGGAATATTGCCTCCTAAAGGCCACTCTCCATGGCCCATCATATCTAGAAAAACTTGATGAGACAAAATGGGTCAAACAGAATTTATAATTGCGAAAATTATCAGCAAACAATAAAGAAAATGTAACTTATGACGCTAATTAACAGAAAATAAGTAAGGCAAATATATTTAAATAGCGTCTAACTGCCATGGTAACGCCCCATGTGGCGACATAAAGTAAGTAGTAAACTGCTCCCGCACTGCTGCACCTTGTCTGTGGCCACGCACAACGCTAGGACGATGACTGTGCAGGGAATGGGTGAGGGAATCTTCAAAATTATACCCGTCTCTTGCCCGGACGAAATTATGCAGGACGCAGGCTGCTTTAACGGCCGATATGGCAGTCTCCAATTTGAGGTGGATGGGGGTGTGGAGAAATCGCCATTTGTTGGCGAGTATGCCAAAAGCGCACTCCACAACCCTGCGCGCTCTAGTCAGCCGATAATTGAAGACTCGCCTGGCTAGAGAGAGTCCCCTGCTGGAATAGGGCCTCATCAGGTTTTCGCCCCGGGGCAAAGGCCTCGTCGCCCACAAAGACAAAGGGCATCGCTGGTGAAGTGGTGCCAGGCAGTGCGGTGTGCTCAGGGAGATCCAGAGCCTTGTCATGTAGCATTTTGCCAAAATCGGAATGGGCAAAGACCGCAGAGTCGGACCTACTGCCATATGAGCCCACGTCAATGTACCGGAAGCTATAGTTGGCATCACATATCGCAAATAAGACGAACGAAAAATATTTTTTATAATTGTAATATTGGCTCCCACTTCGAACCGGCTTCTTTATGCGGATATGTTTGCCATCTATAGCTCCGGCACAGTTGGGGAATTGGCAGGTTTGCTGGAAGACATCCGCTATTTCCTTCCACTGCTCCTTATGCGGTTGGGCCATCACTGCTGCATGGAGCGCATCCCATATTGCCACGCAGGTCTCACGGATGATCACACTTGCAGTGGATTTCCCAACCAAAAAAGCGAAATGTAGGCTGGCCAAAGACTGGCCTGTACCTAGGTACCTGAAAAGAGAAAAAAAAATAATTATAATTAACGTTTTTTTTAATATTTTTAGTCAACACCAGTAAAAAAAAATGGAAAAGTATCAAGGACGCTTTCATACGACATCGCCGCCTAGAGAGGGAGCAGAGGAGCGGATCATCACCCACACGCTCTTGTTATGTGCATGCGGAGCAAATGGCCTTCTTGATTCCCTGCACTGGAATGAGGAGGTGAGACATTGTAGTCCTCATTGGGGAGAGGATGTGGCATTACATAATGTCACATATATTCACATTGATATGGGTAAGATATTTAACTATATATTTCTCTTTAACAGCACAGAGAGTAGCTGGGAACAGAGTCAGGCTGCAGATGAGGCGGAAGAGGACTCTGGCCACACTCGGGACAGCGAGCCAGGACCATCTTCTGCGGCAACCAGTCCACCAGGGACAGAGGGCCCTCCGACGCTTACAAGCCCCACACAGCCAGGCCCATCTGTGCCAGAAGCCACTCGCCAGCTAAGGGCCAAAAGGAGGAGAGGTGAACGGCAGGAGGACCGACTGATAGCCAGCCTGGATGCCCTGGCACATCCGGTACCAAAAATGTCCAGTAACGGGTATTTCCTTCTCAGTCTGGAGGACAGAATGCAAAATGTGCCCAGACCGCAACTCACCACAGTCCAAGAGATGCTGACCCGAACGCTGGACACTTTTGCGTTACCGTTCCAGGAAACCCAGCCGGGACCCCAGCAGGCCACACAACTGGCCTCACAACTGGCCAAACAACTGGTCATAAAGCTTGAACCTGTAATGGCCCAACATCAGGCCCCGCAGCTGTCCCCACACCAGGCCACAAAGATCGCCCAACAAGTGGCAACAGAAGTGGCCACTGAAATGACCACCAAAGTGGCCACAAAAATTGCTTCATTGCATGGCCCGATGCAGGCTCCTATGCAGCCTCCTCTCCCGGCTCCTAGGCAGCCTCCCATCCCCGCTCCTAGGCAGCCTCCTAGGCAGCATCCAATTCCGGATCATAGGCAGCATCCAATTCCGGATCATAGGCAGCATCCAATTCCGGATCCAATGCAGCCTACTATGCAGGCCCCTAGACAGGACCCCCATTATGGGCAACAATATGGCCACCCACATGGTCCACAATGTAGCCAACATGGGCCAACAAATCCAACAACATATGGCCAAATATATCCACAGCAGTATGCTCCACAGGGATCACAATATGCTGAACAATATTCTCAACCTGCGGAACCGGTGCAACAATATAGACAATACTATGGCCAACATTACGACCAACATGGCCCCCAAGAAGGTCCACATTATGGCCACCAGTATGGCCTGACCACATCCACAAGCACCACCACCAGCACACAGGCCAATGCCGAGCTTCAAACGCGGCAAAACAATCCAACAAGGCGGGATCCGGACCCAGAAACAACCGGGCAAGATTATGAGGACCTGTGAGAGATGGTACTGCGAATGAAAGTGCCGGTAGTTGAGGTGGCAACTACGTTAGTTATATTCTATTAAAAGGATTAACATATTTTGTTTGCATATTGCACAAAAGTTATGTGCAGTTTTGTGTACTCCGTATAAACATGTTGGGGAATGTACTGAGTTTCTTTATTGCACCAAACATAAAAAAATTACAAACTATATGTTTGGAGTCTTTTGTCCATGGGAAGGGTTACACCTTGCAAAGGTGGCTACATGATGCATGTGCTGAATATTTATAGTAACAAGCATACCACAGAAACAACACGACTACTAAAATGCAAAAACACTCATATACAGTCGCTACACAATAGACATGTTTTTGAAGGACACGAGGTATATAAAACTTACCGCAAAGTTATGACCAGTCTTTCTACAGGTGGAATGCTGTCCCGCATGAAGGTGTCCTGGTGCATCAAACGACTCTCCAACAGTCCCAGGAGCTCGTCAAAGATGGAGACTATAAAAATTCAGACAAATAAACATTACTACATTACTACACTCTCTGTAAAACAAATAAAAACATAAAACATCACGTATACATACTAACCTGGAAATGGACATTCTCATGTAGCCAAAAAACTGGTCCTCATGGGCACGCAGGTTCTGGTAGAGAGCCCAGAACTGGCCCCTCTCCTGCCGCTGGGCAATCACCGGATGGACCCAGAACCGTCGCCTGCTGTCCCTCCTTCTCCTCAAACGCTCAACCACTGCAACATGTCGCCTCCTGTAGCAGTCCATTTTGGCCAAAACACACACTAGATCAGCCACCATGGAATTTCACACCTCAAAAGCACTCTGATTGGCCAAACTATATATAGCGAGGGCTGTTTGGTCATTGGCCCACTATGCAGTCAATCACATAAACGCGCGTTAAACGCGCCTACACTATTTACACAAACGCTTGAAAAAAACGCGCATAAACGCCTGTCTTGAACGCGCATAAAACGCTAGGCTTCTAAACGCTCAGGTCTGAACCCAGTGTGATTCTTACACAACATCGTCTCCCCCGTGGTTATCTTATTCTCATGACTCCATCCATTTTGTCTTTTTTTTAGTATCTCCATCTGGAGCAGCGATCGCAGGTCATGGGTGAGCTAGATCGTCTCCGCTTTCTGACCTCTGACCAGTCATTGAGCCTCTTGCCCGAGTACCAGGAAAGAATCAATGTAAGTCAAAGGACATGGATGTTCAGGGTGGAGCAGGTCCTGTCCTCTGCAGAACATGCAAGTAACTCTTAGCCCATCCTCTCCTTCCTCTGTGATGCCGCCAGGTCTTACGCACCTTACATTACATAGATGATGGCGGAGCGGTGCAGCTGAAGCGACGCGTGGCTTGTGTGGTTAGCAGTCATGAACTGTTGGTTACTGAACTGGTACTGGATGGGGCACTGTCACCACTCGACCCTGAGGAGATCGCTGCTCTGCTCTCCTGCCTTGTCTTCCAGCATAAAACACAGTGTGAACGGCGACTGACAGACACATTTAAATAGGTGAGAGCAAAAATGACAAATACAATAGTGCTCCGTGACTGGATGGTAGTTAAGGAAAGTCATTATCTCTGTCATCCTTTAATGATTGCATACCTACCTCTGTGTACAAGAATATAACTACTATAATACCGCTCCTGTACAAGAATATAACTACTATAATACTGCTCCTCTGTACAAGAATATATCTACAATAATACTGCCTCCTCTGTACAAAATATATCTACAATAATACTGCCTCCTGTATACAAAATATATCTACTATAAAACCGCTCCTGTACAAGAATATAACTACTATAATACTGCCTCCTAGGTACAAAAATAAAACTACTATAATACTGCTCCTATGTACAAGAATATATCTACTATAATACTGCCTCCTATATACAAAAATATAACTACTATAATACTGCCTCCTATGTACAAGAATATATCTACTATAATACTGCCTCCTATGTACAAGAATATATCTACTATAATACTGCTCCTATGTACAAGAATATAACTACCATAATAATACTGCCTCCTATATACAAAAATATAACTACTATAATACTGCTCCTATGTACAAGAATATAACTACTATAATACTGCTCCTATGTACAAGAACATAACTACTATATTACTGCTCCTATGTACAAGAATATAACTACTATATTACTGCTCCTATGTACAAGAATATAACTACTATAATACTATTCCTATGTACAAGAATATAACTACTATAATACTGCTCCTATGTACAAGAACATAACTACTATAATACTGCTCCTATGTACAAGAATATAACTACTATAATACTGCTCCTATGTACAAGAATATAACTACTATAATACTGCTCCTATGTACTGGAATATAACTACTATAATACTGCCTCCTATGGTACAAGAACATAACTACTATAATACTGCTCCTATGTACAAGAACATAACTACTATAATACTGCCTCCTATGTACAAGAATATATCTACTATAATACTGCCTCCTATGTACAAGAATATAACTACTATAATACTGCTTCTATGTACAAGAATATATCTACTATAATACTGCTTCTATGTACAAGAATATATCTACTATAATACTGCTCCTATGTACAAGAATATAACTACTATAATACTGCTCCTATGTACAAGAATATATCTACAATAATACTGCCTCCTATATACAAGAATATAACTACTATAATACTGCTCCTATGTACAAGAATATAACTACTATAATACTGCTCCTATGTACAAGAATATATTTACTATAATACTGCTCCTGTACAAGAATATAACTACTATAATACTGCTCCTGTACAAGAATATATCTACTATAATACTGCCTCCTATGTACAAAAACATAACTACTATAATACTGCTCCTATGTACAAGAATATAACTACTAAGGTGTGGTCTGATTGGGCCTTGTGTCTTACCACAAGAGGGTGTAAACGTGCTTTCCATGCTTTCCTATAAAGAGGTTCTCAGAGGTCACTTTTGGGTAGTGTACCTCTTGGTAAGAGATCATTGAGAGCTTGACAAGACTCTACGATGCACGTAAAGACATTTTGCCCGGTTTACAGACTGAGATGAGGAGCATCATTGGACTGAGAGAAGTAGGATTGTGTTTTGATAAGTTTCATTGCCCATCAGACACAGGTGGTACCTTCAATACATGCCCCATCTCTATCTGGAACATTTTCAGATGCTTAAATGGGTTTTCCAGGATTTTAATACTGATGACCTATCTCCTGCGGACCCCAGCCGATCAGCCAGTGTAGAAGGCGCTAGTGACCGTCGTGGCCTTCTCGCTGCTTTTCCTAGACCAAGTGACAACATTTTCATGTTTCACGTGGCCTAGGCGCAGCTCAACCCTATAGAAGTGAATTGAACTGAGTGCGATACCAAGCACAACCGTGAACTGCGAGAAGGCCGTGGCTCTCACAGCAGCACCAGTGCCTTCTCAAACTGATCAAAAGGCTTGTCCAGGGTGGCAGACCCCACCGATCAGGTACTCGATAGGTTATCAGTAGTAAAATCTTGAAAACCTCTTTAACAGAAGGAAATTTGCTGTCACAGAGCCCATTATACATCCTGCCTTTGACAGCCACCATCATTTGCAGTGGTGCCATGAATGAGAAACCTGGACTGATATAGAATGGAACCATATTGTTACTGAAGAATCCAGGTTCTTCTTGACTATGGTCAGGTTGGAGAATTGATTACAACACTTCCTTGGCTGCCTGGACACCAGATTTATCACCAACCCAGTATTTATGGGACTCCAGCTTCTACAACCTACAAATGTGCAGGATCTACAGGCTCAGCTACAAGATCATATCTCATATTGTAACCAGGCTACAGGCTGTATCTCATCTTGTATCCAGGCTAGAGGCCGTATCTCATCTTATATCCAGGCTAGAGGTCATATCTCATCTTGTATCCAATCTAGAGGCAGTATCTCATCTTGTATCCAGACTAGAGGCCATATTTCATCTTGTATCCAGCCTAGAGGCCGTATCTCATCTTGTATCCATGCTAGAGGCCGTATCTCATCTTGTATCCATGCTAGAGGCCGTATCTCATCTTGTATCCATGCTACAGGCCGTATCCCATCTTGTATCCATGCTACAGGCGGTATCTCATCTTGTATCCAGGCTACAGGCCGTATCTCATCTACTATCCAGGCTAGAGGACATACCTCATCTTGTATCCAGTCTAGAGGCCATATCTCATCTTGTATCCATGCTAGAGGCCGTATCTCATCTTGTATCCATGGTAGAGGCCATATCCCATCTTGTATCCAAGCTACAGGCCGTATCTCATCTTGTATCCAGGCTACAGGCCGTATCTCATCTTGAATCCAGGCTACAGGCCGTATCTCATCTTGTATCCAGGCTACAGGCCGTATCTCATATTGTATCCCGGCTAGAGGACATACCTCATCTTGTATCCAGGCTAGAGGTCGTATCTCATCTTGTATCCAGTCTAGAGGCCATATCTCATCTTGTATCCAGGCTAGAGGACATACCTCATCTTGTATCCAGGCTACAGACTGTATATCATCTTGTATCCAGGCTAGAGGACGTACCTCATCTTGTATCCAGGCTAGAGGTCGTATCTCATCTTGTATCCAGTCTAGAGGCCATATCTCTTATTGTATCCAGGCTAGAGGGCATATCTCACCTTTTATCCAGCCTAGAGGCCATAACCCATCTTGTATTCAGCCAATAAGCCGTATCTCATCTTGTATCCATGCTAGAGGCCGTATCTCATCTTGTATCCATGCTAGAGGCCGTATCTAGTGTTGAGCGAACAGTTCGAGCATCGTTCGGGTTCGTACCGAATTTTGGGGTGTCCGGGACCCGGACCCGAACCCGGACATTTTCAAAAAAGTTCGGGTTCGGGTTCGTCGTTCGGCATGTATTTTGGCGCATTTTGAAAGGCTGCAAAGCAGCCAATCAACATGCATCATACTACTTGCCCTAAGATGCCATCGCAGCCATGCCTACTATTGGCAAGGCTGTGATTGGCCAAGTGCAGCATGTGACTCAGCCTCTTTATAAGCTTGTGCGCACGTCGGGACGTGCTCACTCCCGATGTGAATAGAACAGGGATAGACGCAGCTGATGCTAGGGCGAGAATAGGCAGGGATAATTGAATAACTGGAAGCAAATTTCTCTCCTCCACCTGTGATTCATCTGAACAACTGCAGCTGAGCTGCTTTTTTGATAGGGATTGGCTATTTTTAGAGTGGCCAGAGTGATTTTTCCATCCACATGTACCTGGGCTGACCGCCGGCCGCCATTTTGCGACTTGTAGTGCTGCAGCAGAAGCTGCCACAGTGTGCATTCCAAAGCTCCAAACAAGTCAGACATCTACACCTGGGATTCAGACCAATAGCGATTTAGCAGCACAGTCCAAGGCTATTTTTTTAAAGGTTGTGCAGACCATTTTGTGGCACATGTTACTGGGCTGATAGGCGGCGGCCATCTTGGGACTAGTGCTGCAGCACAATCTCTCCCAACGTCCATTAATCACTTGTAATAGTGGTCTGTGCCATAGAAATCCTACATCAGGGACTTGGGTGTGCTTGTGTCACCCCTACTAATACCAGTCCACCTGTAATCCATACAGTCAAAAGACTGAAAGTATTCCAGTGAGGGAATTTTTTTTATTTAAAAAGGCCAAGTTAGTTTATCTGGCGTTCAATATACTAGATACAGTTAGGCCTGCGTTTCATACATCTGGAATTAGCAAACTAATGTGCTGGGGTTGGGAAAACATATATGTACCCATACTAGAATCTGTCAAAGAAAGCGGTACTCACATATAACAGTCATTCCATCTGTAATCCATACAGTCAAAAGACTGAAAGTATTCCAGTGAGGGAATTTTTTTATTTAAAAAGGCCAAGTTAGTTTATCTGGCGCTCAATATACTAGATACAGTTAGGCCTGCGTTTCATACATCTGGAATTAGCAAATTAATGTGCTGGGGTTGGGAAAACATATATGTACCCATACTAGAATCTGTCAAAGAAAGCGGTACTCACATATAACAGTCATTCCATCTGTAATCCATACAGTCAAAAGACTGAAAGTATTCCAGTGAGGGAATTTTTTTATTTAAAAAGGCCAAGTTAGTTTATCTGGCGTTCAATATACTAGATACAGTTAGGCCTGCGTTTCATACATCTGGAATTAGCAAACTAATGTGCTGGGGTTGGGAAAACATATATGTACCCATACTAGAATCTGTCAAAGAAAGCGGTACTCACATATAACAGTCATTCCATCTGTAATCCATACAGTCAAAAGACTGAAAGTATTCCAGTGAGGGATTTTGCTTATAAAAATAATATATTTCATTGTGGTGCGAGTTGAATCGCAACAATGAAGAAAAATACTATTAAGGGACGAGGACGCGGTCGTGGTGGTGTCCGTGGAGCCTCTGTTGCTGGTAGAGGACGTGGCCGTTCGGCCCCAGGCGCACACAGTAGGGAACGAACTCCCTCAACTAGCCGGCAGAATGTACCGCAATATCTCGTGGGGCCCAATGCCGCTCTTAGGATGGTAAGGCCTGAGCAGGTACAGGCATTAATCGATTGGGTGGCCGACAGTGCTTCCAGCACGTTCACCACATGGTCTTCCACCCAGTCTTCTGCGGAAAGCGCACAGGTGGCACCTGAAAACCAAGCCCATCAGTCTGTCACATCACCCCCAAGCATATCAGGGAAACGGTCTGAGCCACAAGTTATGCAGCAGTCTCTTCTTCTGTTTGAAGACTCTGCTTCCAGGGTTTCCCAGGGCGTCCACCTAGCCCTTCCCCAGTGGAGGAAGACATACCATGCACTGACGCACAACCACTTATGTCTCCAGATGAAGAGGACATGGGAATACCACCACAGCAGAGTCACCGACTCTCTGATGATGACGAAACACAGGTGCCCACTGCCGCGTCTTTTGCAGTGTGCAGACTGAACAGGAGGAGGTCAGGAGGGAGACTGGGTGGAAGACGATGCAGAGGACGATGAGGTCTTAGACCCCACATGGACTGAAGGTCGTGGCGATGACTTTCACAGTTCAGAGGAAGAGGTAGTGGTGAGACCGAGACAACAGCGAAGCCAAAGAGGGAGCAGGGGGCCAAAGCAGACGAGCCGCGCCCCAGAGTTCGCCTGCTACTGGACATCGCCAACAGGGACCCAGCCCCACAAAGGCAGCTTCAAAGAGTTCCCTGGCATGGCACTTCTTTAAACAATGTCCTACCGACAAGACCCGAGTGACTTGCACGCTCTGCCATCAGAGCCTGAGGCGAGGCATTAACGTTCTGAACCTCAGCACAACCTGCATGACCAGGCATCTACATGCAAAGCATGAACTGCAGTGGGTACACACCTTAAAAACCAGGCACTCGCTGAGGCTCCCCTGCTCCCTCTACCGCTGCTGCCTCGGCTTCCGCCTCGAGAGGAATGTTGCCACCTGCCGAGCAGCAAACAGAGGATGTGCCACCGACACCACCACCACCGCCACCGTCAACTAGCGTCTCCACTATATCACACAGCAGCGTTCAGCTCTCAATATCTCAAACCTTAGAGAGGAAGCGCAAATTCCCCGAGTCACCCTCGAGCCCTTGGCCTGAACGCCAGCATTTCTAAACTGCTGGCCTTTGAAATGCTGTCATTCCGGCTGGTGGACACAGACAGCTTCAAACAGCTGATGGCCATGGCTGTCCCGCAGTATGTGGTTCCCAGCCGCCACTACTTCTCCAAGACAGCCGTGCCTTCCCTGCACATGCAAGTGTCCGATAAAATCAAGTGTGCACTGCGCAACGCCATTTGTGGCAAGGTCCACCTAACCACAGATACGTGGACCAGTAAGCACGGCCAGGGACGCTATATCTCACTAACTGCACACTGGATGAATGTAGTGGCGGCTGGGCCCCGGCGGACAGTTCCTTGGCGCACGTCCTTCCGCCCCTAGGATCGCAGGGCATCATTCTCTGCCTCCTGTAGCCTCCTCCTCCTACTCGGCTTCCTCCTCCACTGCTTCCACCAGCTCATCCGGTCAGCCACACACCTTCACCACCAACTTCAGCACAGCCCGGGTAAACGTCAGCAGGCCATTCTGAAACTCATATGTTTGGGGACAGGCCCCACAGCGCAAAGGAGTTGTGGCGGGTATTGAACAACAGACCGACGAGTGGTTTCTGCCGGTGGGCCTCAAGCCAGGCCTGGTGGTATGCGATAATGGGCGAAATCTCGTGGCAGCTCTGGGACTAGCCGGTTTGACGCACATCCCTTGCCTGGCGCATGTGCTGAACTTGGTGGTGCAGAGGTTCATTCACCACTACCCCAACATGTCAGAGCTGCTGCATAAAGTGCGGGCCGTCTGTGCGCGCTCCGCTGCTCACATCCTGCCGCTGCTCGCCTGTCTGCGCTACAGCGGAACTTCGGCCTTCCCGCCACCGCCTCATATGCGACGTGCCCACCCGGTGGAACTCCACCTTGCACATGCTGGAGAGACTGTGCGAGCAGCAGCAGGCCATAGTGGAGTTTCAGCTGCAGCACGCTCGCGTCAGTCGTACTGCCGAACAGCACCACTTCACCACTCAATGATTGGGCCTCCATGCGAGACCTGTGTGCCCTGCTGCGCTGTTTCGAGTACTCCACCAACATGGCCAGTGGCGATGACACTGTTATCAGCGTTACAATACCACTTCTATGTCTCCTTGAGAAAACACTTAGGGCAATGATGTTAGAGGAGGTGGCCCAGGTGGAGGAGGAGGAGGAGGATGAGGGCTCGCTTCTAACACTTTCGGGCCAGTCTGTTCGAATTGGCTCAGAGGGAGGTTTGTTTAAGCAGCAGAGGACAGGTTCACAAGTCGCCAGCCAAGGCACTGTACTGGAGGACGAGGAGGATGAGGAGGAGGAGGTGGAGGGGGACGAGGATGACGCAAGTTCACAGCGGGTGGCAGCCCAGGCCCATCACTGGTGCGTGGCTGGGGGATACGGTGGACGATGACGATACGCCTCCCACAGAGGACAGCTTGTCCTTACCCATGGGTAGCCTGGCCCACATGAGCGAATATATGCTCCAATGCCTGCGCAACGACAGCAGAGTTGCCCACGCTTTAACGTGTGCAGACTACTGGGTGGCCACCCTGCTGGATCCCCGGTATAAAGACAATGTGCCCACTTTAATTCCTGAACTGGAGCGCGACCGTAAGATGCGCGAGTACAAGCGCACGCTGATAGAGGCGCTCTGAGAGCATTCCCACATGTCACAGGGGAACAGGTGGAAGGTGAAGGCAGAGGAGTGGCAAGAGGTCGCCAACGCAGCTGTGTCACGGCCAGCTCATCTGAGGGCAGGGTTAGCATGGCAGAAATGTGGAAAAGTTTTGTCTCCACGCCACAGCTATCTGCACCGACACCTGATACGGAACGTGTTAGCAGGAGGCAGCATTTCACTAACATGGTTGAACAGTATGTCTGCACACTCCTCCACATCCTGACGGATGGTTCGGCCCCATTCAACTACTGGGTTTCGAAATTGTCCACGTGGCCAGAGTTAGCATGTTATGCCTTGAGGTGCTTTCCTGCCCGGCGGCCAGCGTTTTATCTGAACGCGTATTCAGCACGGCAGGGGGCGCCATTACTGACAAGCGCAGCCGCCTGTCCACAGCCAACGTGGACAAGCTGACCTTCATAAAGATGAACCAGGCATGGATCCCACAGGACCTGTCCCTCCCTTGTGCAGAGTAGTCCTTATTAACTGCCTAAAACATGTCTTGTTGTGCTACGGGCCACTTCTTTATTTGATACAAATTTTATGAAACCCACAGTTGAATGAAACTCTTCTCTGTCTGGGCGCCGGGCCTAACCAGATGAAAGTGGCCGGTTAAACTAACGGGTGACATGAAGCCATAACCTCTGCCATGCTACCTCTGTCTTCTGTCTGGGTGCTGAGGCCTAAGTCAAATAAAGCGGTCTTCTGCTGTGCTGGGGATATGAAGCTAATCTCTGACCTCTCTCCTCTGTCTGGGTCCAAAGGCCTAAATCACTGAAAGAGGCCTTCTCCTGTGGTGTGTGATATGATGCCAGAATATGTGCTGTGGGGCCTCTCTCCTCTTCCTGGGTGCAGGGGTCAAATAAACTAAATTGTGGCCTACTCCTGTGGTGGTTGATATGATGCCTGATTCTCTGATGTGGAACCTCTCTCCTCTGTTTGGGTGAAGGGGTCAAAGTAACTAAATGGTGGCTTCTCCTGTGGTGGCTGATATGATGCCAGAATATGTGCTGTGGGGCCTCTCTCCTCTTCCTGGGTGCAGGGGTCAAAGTAACTCAATGGTGGCTTCTCCTGTGGTGGCTGATATGATGCCAGAATATGTGCTGTGGGGCCTCTCTCCTCTTCCTGGGTGCAGGGGTCAAAGTAACTCAATGGTGGCTTCTCCTGTGGTGGCTGATATGATGCCAGAATATGTGCTGTGGTGCCTCTCTCTCTTCCTGGGTGCAGGGGTCAAAGTAACTCAATGGTGGCTTCTCCTGTGGTGGCTGATATGATGCCAGAATATGTGCTGTGGTGCCTCTCTCCTCTTCCTGGGTGCAGGGGTCAAAGTAACTCAATGGTGGCTTCTCCTGTGGTGGCTGATATGATGCCAGAATATGTGCTGTGGTGCCTCTCTCCTCTTCCTGGGTGCAGGGGTCAAAGTAACTCAATGGTGGCTTCTCCTGTGGTGGCTGATATGATGCCAGAATATGTGCTGTGGTGCCTCTCTCTCTTCCTGGGTGCAGGGGTCAAAGTAACTCAATGGTGGCTTCTCCTGTGGTGGCTGATATGATGCCAGAATATGTGCTGTGGGGCCTCTCTCCTCTTCCTGGGTGCAGGGGTCAAAGTAACTCAATGGTGGCTTCTCCTGTGGTGGCTGATATGATGCCAGAATATGTGCTGTGGTGCCTCTCTCCTCTTCCTGGGTGCAGGGGTCAAAGTAACTCAATGGTGGCTTCTCCTGTGGTGGCTGATATGATGCCAGAATATGTGCTGTGGTGCCTCTCTCCTCTGTCTGGGTCCAAGGCCTAAATCACTGAATGGAGGCCTTCTCCTGTGGTGTGTGATATGATGCCTGAATATGTGCTGTGGTGCCTCTCTCCTCTTCCTGGGTGCAGGGGTCAAAGTAACTCAATGGTGGCTTCTCCTGTGGTGGCTGATATGATGCCAGAATATGTGCTGTGGGGCCTCTCTCCTCTTCCTGGGTGCAGGGGTCAAAGTAACTCAATGGTGGCTTCTCCTGTGGTGGTTAGTATGATGCCAGAATATGTGCTGTGGGGCCTCTCTCCTCTTCCTGGGTGCAGGGGTCAAAGTAACTCAATGGTGGCTTCTCCTGTGGTGGCTGATATGATGCCAGAATATGTGCTGTGGGGCCTCTCTCTCTTCCTGGGTGCAGGGGTCAAAGTAACTAAATGGTGGCTTCTCCTGTGGTGGTTGATATGATGCCTGATTCTCTGCTGTGAAACCTCTCTCCTCCATCTGGGTGTAGGGTCAAAGTCTTTCAAAGTCGCCTTCTCCTGTGCTGATTGATATAAAGCTGATGGTTGTGCCATCTGACATGGTTGCCAGGGTCTGATTCAATGGGGGCCTACTCCTGTGGTGGGTGATCTAAATGCCTGATTCTCTGCTGTGTAACCTCTCTCCTCCGTCTGGGTGTAGGGGTCAAAGTCAACTAAATGGTGGCCTACTCCTGTGGTGGGTGATATGATGCCTGGTTCTCTGCTGTGGGACCTCTCCTTTGTCTGGGTGCTGTGGTCAAAATAATAGTAAGTGACCTTCTCCATTGGTGGGTGACTTGAAGCCTGATTCTGTGCTATGGGACCTCACTCCAATTAATATTGTTTAATTTTA
>JAKVIS010003748.1:0-15950 GCA_033119425.1 Bufotes viridis | reverse complement strand
AAAAAAAAAGAGGGGAAAGGTGTCTGCCAGGACAACATCCAAACCCACTCAGCTCGTATGCCCTGGGAACCCCGATTTCTCCATTCACATCAATCGATGTGGATGAATAAATCATTGCCAGGATTTTTTTTTTATATTTTTTATATATATACAAAGTGTTTGCCAAAGCATATGCACACCGCCCCTCAGCTCATAAGCCTCGGCAAATGTATCTTTTTTACTGCAGAGCAGAAATCTCGTCTTGCAGCGCCGCATACACCGACTTTTGTGTAATCTGACAGCAGCGCAATGCTTCTTTAACAAACTTCTTCCTCAGTGGCAGTAACCATTTTGTCAGACAGCTGTATATTTATTGGGATCACAAAAGGTGGCATGGAATTCTTCTAGCATTAGTCAAAACACGGCATGGATTACAATATAAGTGTTTAGGGCTGCAAGCAGCCTGTATTTGTGGGAAGGGCGTCGGAGCCCTATTTAGGCCCCCAGGCCCTGTGCGCCGGCGGTGTGTCTCGTGTACCTTTCACGAGGTAGAGTCACATCCTGCTCCGGCTTGCAAAGGTACAGCGTTGGTGTAGAGGTGCAGGGTCTAGGTGCGGTTCGTCCGGCCGTTCGTGGCAGCAGCGCAAAGTGGTGGCCAGCGGCAGAGGTAAGCACGGCTCAGCGCGAGCGAGCCGAGCAGGGCAGCCGTGATCTCGCGAGGTTTGCGGTCCGGCGTGCGTTCCACCCTGGAGCGTACACGTTCAGCCGCGCCGCGCCATGCCTGGCTGGTAAGGCAGAGCACCGCTCGTCTACAGGGCTGCCAGGCGGGGGGAGGGGAGGGCATGAATATTAGGACGAGGGGAGTTTTTTAACAAAAAAAAAATAAAAAATAATTTTTTTTACATTAAAAAAAAGGGGGGAAAAGAGAGGGTAAACTGGTTATTCTTTTCTCCTTTTCTCTTCGGGGAACACATGGCCTTAAGGCAAAACTCGGGGTTCTCCCATGAGATTAGTAACCCAGCTGGCCATAGTCCGATAGGGATGCCACGTCCCGCCCTTCGCTTCTCAAATCGAGCAAGGCTCTCTATAAGGTAAGGATTTGGTGCATGGGCCACGGATGCCGCCAGGGTCCAGGTAGGTACGGTGTCAGTTTGGGTATTCCTTGCTAGTTTTGTTTCCGTTTTTCTGTTAGAGGCAGTTTCAGGACTGAGGTCGTCGGCATCCTCCGGGGGCAAGTCTTGGTTGGCATCGGTGGGTCCTAGGCTGAGCCGGATGTCACAAGTGTCCGATATGGACGATAATGTATCGGTGCCAGGCTCGTCGGTTTCAGGCCAGGCCAGCAGCGCGTTACTCCGGAGCTAGACGGTACCAAGATTGGTCGCCGAGCTCAACAGGAGGGGCATCCGGCACCCTGCATCCGCAAGGAAAGCGGAACTTTATAGGTTACTGAGGTCAGAGTCGGGGCCCTCAGGGAACCAACCCTCCCTGGCCTCAATTCAACTGTCCATAGCCCAACTCCAGTCTTTCATCGGTGGTATTGTCTGCTCAGTGGCAGATGTCCAATCCAGGGTTGGAGCCTTGGAATCCCGGCCAACGGTGCCCAAACCTCTAGTGGTGCGTTTTCTCACTTCATCTTTTCCACAGGCCTCCCCAGGTACTCCCATGTCTGCCCCTCAAATCGCACCTTCTCACTTCCTGCCTGACAACCTCAAGAAAGATATTGTGGCAGGGAGAGATGTGAATTTAGCGTCCATCCTTATAGCATCTCAGTATGTTCTCGAGAGTAGGGTCATCAATTGTGGGGACGTGTCGGTGATCCTTAAAGCGAAGGATGCACACTTGAACAGGAAACTGTCTATTCCTGAATTTGTGCTGGCATTCAGTGTATACAGGGAGATGGTTTGTTCAGCCCAGCCAAACAGGAGGGAGGAGCTTGACAACTACCTCTATCGGGTCACGGACCTGGGTCAGAAGTATGGGGCATCGGCATTTTACAACTATCACAGGTCTTTTTCTGCCAAAGCGGCGGCCACGCTTTCGCAGTTCCAGTTCTCCACTAATTGGGCGGAGTTGGACATGGAACTGTTCTGCCGGCATTTCTCGGGTCTTCGGGCCCCCGTGTGTTCAACTTGCCAGTCCATTTTCCACTCCGCCGAATAGTGCCCGAACCCCGTTACTTTGGACTGTCACTAGTGGACATTGTCAATAAGCAAAAGGCTAAGTCATCCAAGATTATGTCGTTAGTACGCAAATTGGTATGGTTGTCCCTATCCTACAATTTCCGTTTTTCGTGTGAACATATTCAGGGTCAGAAAAACACCGCGGCAGATGCGTTATCTAGGTTTAACTTTTAGTTTTTTTTTCAGGAAATGCCCGACGCGGACCCCACGGGAACTCCAATCCCAGCTTACAGCACTCTCACCATGGGTTAGAGCCATTAGTGGCGTCAGCAAAACACCTCATTCATCAGTCATTGTCCCAAAACACGGCAAAGAATTATCGGGCCGAGTGGAAAGTTTTTGGCAGATTCAGGCTGGTCCATCCTCGGGGTGACTGGGACGAGGTCACTTATTTACTGGCGTTCGTTGCTTTTTGTCACTCTGAACTTAAGCTGTCTCACAACACCATCAAGCTGTACCTGGCGGGTGTGCAACACCACTCCATGCATTTCGACCCAGGCCGCAGGTCTATCTGGTCCTATCAGGCCATTAAAGCGGCGCTTAGGGGTGTCCAGAAAATGGCGACGAACACCTCGCCCCGCAGGCAGCCGGTTTCCGGTGAATTGTTCAGAGAATTATCCGCGGTGCTGGATGACGCCCCTTTTGGGCCTTTTACCAGTATGGTTATTCAAGCGGCCATGTACCTCGACTTTTATGGGCTCCTCTGGCCGGGAGAGTTCACCACTGGTTCACTGGGTCATGGCTGCCTGCGCAAAGAACAGCTGTCCTGGCATGACACCTACTTCATCCTTAGCATTCAATCTACAAAGACTAGTCAGACAGGTCCACCCACAGTAATCAAGTATTTCCCCACTCAAAATGACTGGTGTCCAGTCAGAACCCCTATGAGGTTGTTGGGCTTGCTACGAACTGCTTCACCTGACAGCCCACTACTCCCATTCAAGAGGAAACCGCTCTCCACGATTTAGTTCATATCCCGCATTCACTCGCTGGTAGCGGGGCTAGGACGTAACCCGAAGGACATCTCGGGCCACTCCTTTCGTATTGGGGCGGCCTCGGCAGCTTCCAGTCATCAGGTGCCAGCGCATGTCATCCGGTCAATGGGACGGTGGAGATCCTCTTGCTTCAGCAGATATGTCCCGAATCCGCACAGGGAAATTTCACAGGCCTTTGGGTCGCTGGCTCTGTAATCCGTATGGGTGGTGTCCTTGCCAATAAATTGGTTAAATCAGGCATAGTGTCCTTGGCTTCTTTTCCCCTCTCCAGGCTTATCCGTGCATGTGTCTCCAGGCACAACCTAGCCAACTAGTTTAGGGTATGGCATGTCGTACCCACGGTCATTGCGTGATAGCCCAGACCACAAGTGTTTAAGGCTGCAAGCAGTCTGTATTTGTGGGAGGGGTGTCGGAGCCCTATTTAGGCCCCCAGGCCCTGTGCGCCGGCGGTGTGTCTTGTGTACACCCCCCCCCCTCTCCCTCCCCTATTCTACATTCTCCTCCAGGGTATGCCCTCTCCAGGCCTATCCGCGCATGTGGCTCCAGGCACAACCCAGCCAACTAGCTCAGGGTATGGCATGTCGTACCCACGGTCATTGCGTGATAACCCGGACCACAAGTATAATATATATGAGTCTAATACCCAAAAATTATCCTAAATGTACAAAAACCTCATATTTTCATTAAAACATTGTTTTATGGTAACATCTGTCAAAAACACTTCATTTTGCTATTGTATTTGACAATGTGATTTCTATGAGGTTTTGATATGTTTTTTGTGGCTTTCTAGTCTATCTATAATGTGCTTTTATCACAACCTATCAGTCACAAATGTGCTCAGTTGTTAGATTGATCTTCAAATTTTCATCCTAAATTTAAATAATCAATATAAATAAATCCAAAAGAGTATATCTAATGTAAATAATGCTATTATATATTACTTATTATAAATCACTGGTATATATCTCTGTAATCAATCTGTATACCAGGTATAGGGGGTAAGCACCCCAGGGAAGAGACAACATACTGCGGGAAATATAGCCTGACTCCTGACACCCCCATACTCGAAACTATAAAAAATAACCCAAATCATTCACATTCCGCATTCAGACCTCCTGGACTGATTGTACCAAACTCGTATGTCATTTTGGATTCTGCTCGAGACATTCTCATTATGTGATTCCCTCCTCTCCAATGATGTTTAATCTGTTCTAATGCTACAAATGAGAGACCTGATGGATCACTGTCATGATGGTCCTTAAAATGTTTGGACAAGGAGTGTTTCTCATAACATGTCCGAATATTGTAGATGTGTTCAGCTACTCTTTTTTTCAATGTACGTTTTGTACGCTCTTTATATTGTTTCTTACATGGACACTCAATAATAAAAATAATGTTTGTAGAGCAACATGTCAGCGCTTCCGATATCTCCCATTTGTACATATTTTGTGTCAATATTACTGACGTGTTTTTTTTCCCCAAAAAAAACTTGTGTTTTTGCAATTCCCACAAATCCGACACCGGAAAAAAAACTGGCCTACTTAGCTTGAGATTGTATTCCCCTACTTCTTTACATTTTTTTTTATAGCAGGCGCCATCTATTTTTGAGGTAATAGGGGATCTATACTTTTGTCATTATGTAAGTAATACCAAAGTTTTTTTTTATATTTTCTATTATTCTGTATTGCGAATTAAAAGTAGGAATCAATCGGACAGTGTCCTCCTCTGCTTTTCCTTTTTCGATTTTCATTATTTGAAAAAAGCTAGACCTATCCGTCAATTCTATCTTCATTAATGCCGAATTTATGATATTTGTGGGAAAATCTTTATCTCTGAATTGTTGAACCAATGATTCCTTTTTACGTTGTGTGTTTTCAGTACAAATATGTTTTAAGCGCTTAATCATTGGTTCAACAATTCAGAGATACAAGTTTGGTCCAATCAGTCCAGGAGGTCTGAATGCAGAACTTGAATTATTGGGTTTTTATCGTTTCAAGTGTGGGGGAGCGCTCCGGTGACACAACAACTGAGTCACACTGTATTTCTCTGTTGTCTCTTCCCTGGGGGGATTACCCCCTATAGTTGGTATAGAG
This sequence comes from Bufotes viridis, assembly GCA_033119425.1. Classification (NCBI taxonomy): domain Eukaryota; kingdom Metazoa; phylum Chordata; class Amphibia; order Anura; family Bufonidae; genus Bufotes; species Bufotes viridis. Next base: position 10,703 of record JAKVIS010003748.1, on the reverse strand, counting down.
ATTGATTGCAGAGACATATACCAGTGATTTATAACATGTAATATATTATAGCATTATTTGTCACCTGTGTCACTACTACTTCCATCCCTCTGCTGTCACCTGTGTCACTACTGCTCCCATTCTTCTGCTGTCACCTGTGTCACTACTCCTCCCATCTCTTTGTTATCACCTGTACTTACTACCACTACTACTCCCATCCCTCTTCTGTCACCTGTGTCACTACTACTCCCATCCCTCTGCTGTCACATGTGTCACTACTAGTCTCATCCCTCTGCTGTCATCTGTGTCACTACTACTCCCATCCCTCTGTTGTCACCTGTGCCACTACTACTTTCATCCCTCTGCTGTCACCTGTACCACTACTCCTCCCATCCCTCTGTTGTCACCTGTGCCACTACTACTCCCATCCCTCTGCTGTCACTTGTGTCACTCCTCCTCCTATCCCACTGCTGTCAGCTGTGTCACTACTACAATCATCCACCTGCTGTCACCTGTACCACTACTACTCCCATCCCTCTGCTCTCACCTTTGTCACTACTACTCCCATCCCTCGACTATCACCTGTGTCCCTACTACTCCCATCCCTCTGCTGTCACCTGTGCCACTACTAATCCCATCACTTAAGTCACTACTACTCCCATTCCTCTGCCGTCACCTTTTCCAATATTACTCCTATACCGTTACCTGAGTCACTGCTGCTCCCATTCCATGAACTGTGTTACTACTACTCCCATCCCATCATGTGTCACTACTACTTTCACCCCTACTGTCACCTGAGCCACTACTACTCTCATCCCTCTACTGTCATTGGCACCACTACTACTCCCATCCCACCATCTGTCACTACTACTCCCATCCCTTTTGCAGCCAGTTGTGCCACACTACTCCCATCCCTCTGTGGTCACCTGTGTAACTACTACTCCCATCCCCCTGCTGTCACCTGTGTCACTACTACTCCCATCCCTCTGCTGTCACCTGTGTCACTACTACTCACGTCCCTCTGCTGTCAGCTATGTCACTTCTCCTCCCATCCCTGTCACCTGTAATGCCAAATTGAACTCTTGCACCAGGGCCCATGAGCTTATAGCTACGCTCCTGCCTGTACCACTACTACTCCCATCCCCCTCCTGTCACCTGTACCACTACTACTCCCATCCCTCTGCTGTCACCTATACCACTACTACTCCCATCCCTCTGCTGTCACCTGTACCCCTTAATTACTTACTATTTAACCTGTTGGAGCAGCAGAGGTACAGCAGGCCTGGCAGGCAGTGTGGAGAAGAAGGGCCATTACCCCCTGTCCCAGAAGCTACAGGGGGCAGAGAACAGTCAGACACCAGGTCCCTCTGCCCCCCCTTCCCTGTCAGTGCAGACTGCAGAGCTATGGCGATATTCACAAGCAGCCAGCCTGCTCCAGAAAAGCATCATGCTGGTGGGCGGGGCTTATCCCTGTGATTAATACACAGGGGGTGTGCCCAACATCCAGTCCAGGATCCCTGTCATTGGCTGGCAGCACGTCTCATAGGAAGCTGCAGCCAATAGAAAGCAAGAGGCAGTACTGGCAAATGGTGTGCCAGTCCTGCGGAGCTCAGAGGAGGAGGGGACAGCATGGAGGAGCAGTTCTCTGCCTCCTCCTCACTGACAGCGGCCAGAGTCACAGCTGGATGTAGTGCTGGTTCTGTGGCCATATTAAGGACAAGACCAGCACTTCTCCCCCCAAACCCCCCTCCGCTGGAAGAAAGTCAGAACCGTTAATTTACATTGTAACTGTCAACAGCACAGTTCATATGCACTACAGATCCCAGCATGCCCTACTACATTAGGTTCAGTGTTTCTGAAAATCTACACTATGGTGAGTGACAATCCATCCAGATTACTATTTTCCAGCCTATACTGCCAGGATGGCTTTGGTTGCCATGGGCAACACCACCGATACTCTGCTTTAGCTCCCGTTGCCAAGCATGACATCACAGACGAGTTGCCTTGAGACCTCCAACTGTCAGAACGGTCAGAGTGAGTTGAGGTTCGTGGAGAGAGGATCGGTTGAGACTGGTGCAGAGCGAGCATTTGGTTAATTTCCTTTTTTTCCAATTTTTTTAGCGTTTTTTTTTTTGTTTGTTTGTCTGCCCCACCCCTCACACTTTTTTTTAGGTGTGTTGTGGGAGAGGCAGCCAAATGGCTGCTACGGGGGCTGGAGGAAAACTCCAGTCCCGGAGACATCTCAATCCTTCCCGGAGGCCCCCGTACAGCCGGAAGCCAAGAAGACCTGGCTATAACCATCTTACAGCTGGATTAGAAGGTATCGTGCCAGATTTTAAAACCCTGTTTGAAATACCTAGACAGGAGGAACCTGGCCGATACCTTAGACTGCAGGGAGGACCCCCACTACCACCAGCACGACCACCTGCCAATAACACCTGTGCGGCAGAGGTAGAGATAGAGGAACATCGGGTACCCCAGCCCACCATAACACCAGGTGAGGAGCAGACCTATCCCTCATTGTCCAGTAGACCATCTGCCGGGAAAACATCAACCCCGAGAGGAGTCCGCAGTGTGCCTGACGCCTTACCACTGCGTATTAAGGTCACTGCGAGACAGCTGGATAACGTCCCACAATGGCTCCCTGTCAGTTATGAGTCTCGGAAGAACATGATAGCCATGCTGACCAGACCATTGGTGGATGTGCGGGACTCCTATGTGACGCATGAGGGAGAATATCTCAGGTACACCTTTACCCGTGATGTCATCTTCCACTACCGGGAATACCATGGGAAGATCTCCTTCTGCCGCAAAAAGATGTAGTGGTGGAGTCCCCTGCAGAGCGTGAGTACCATCTTAGCGCACCGCTGCTTTTCGGATTGACTTTTCGGTTTTGACCTTGGCTTGTTTAATGGACTGTGTTTTGACTGCCGCCTGCCCTGACCCTGGACTGTTTTTGGACTACCATTGCTTGCTGCCTGCCCTGACCTCGGCCTGTTTTTGGACTACCATTGCTTGCTGCCTGCCCTGACCCAGCCTGTTTTTGACGACTCTCCTGCCTGCCGATTTGGTACCTTATTGTAAATGACTGCAGGACAGTCAGTGCCTCTCTCCCGGCCTCACCTCTTGGTAGATCCTAATTACTGTCTCATACACTGAGATTCCATTATGGAGAGAACTATGGGCTCTTTTCCTGGACCAAAATTGAACGGTCTACATATTACATGTTCTGCATATTTACTTCTGACCATTTACTTTATTCCTGACCATACTTCATATGGGTAATGGCAGCACCATCTTTTCTATGGGCAACAGACAGACACTTAGGCCAGTAACCAAGTCTGGACTTGTAATCTCCTGCATGTGACAGATTCCCAGTGGACTGGTCAGTCAGGGGGCCGGCCGCCATGGTAAAGGTGACACTGCATGGATAAAACCAGTACTGCGTTATCAGTGTGGTTTCTGTGGTGACAAGAACTGAAGGACCTGACAATCTCCCTTCCACCTCTATTATCTCTGCTCCTGTCAGTCTTCAAGGGGTGGGAATGGGGAATGTCCTGCTGACAGTAGTTTGGGGAAGAATGCTGCTGTTAGTGGGGAGAGGTGGAATGTAGGAAATGCTGCTGTCAGCGGGAAATGGGTAGAAAGGGGGGAAATGTCGCTGTCAGTGGTGAAGAAAGACAGTGCTGCTGTCAGTGGGGGAGGGGTGTGAGGGGGACAGTTCTTATGTCAGTGAGAAGGGGGTAAATTCTGATGTCAGTAGGGGAGGAGTAGGAAGGTGAAAATGCAATGGGAACTGGAAAATGCTTTGGTCAATGGGGGAGTGGTGGAAAGGGGGAAAAGTTTGGCCAATGGGGAGGGGGTAGAAAATTATTTTGGCCAACAGGGGAGGGGGGAATTCTTCAGCCAATGGGAAAGGGGTGAGAAGGGGAATTGTTTCAGCCAATGGGGGTGGAGCAGGAAGGGGGTAGCTCTGCAGTATACCATCCGCCCCCAGTGCCTTCAGCCTCCCCATGCCATCTGTCTCCAGTGCCATCAGTTCCCCCCATGCTATCTGTCCCCAGTGCCATCAGTTGCCACCAGTACCATCCGTTCCCAGTGCCATCAATTCCCTCCACGCCGTTAGTTCCCCCAGTAAGGGAGGGGGAAAATGCTTTGGCAAATAGATGAGGGTCTGGAGGGAATACAATGTTGCTGCACTTCTGGGGAGATATTCTGTGTTGCACTGTGGTGTTTGTCCGGCACTGATGGGCAAGGATGTTGTGTTGCACCGTGGTATCAGTGTGCCAGGGCTGCATGTGAAGCCCACTCAGGCCCGAGATGTAATGTGTGTACAGTGCCAGCATCAGTACATCCACATGGCCCTCTCATCCGGACCAGCTGTTGAGCCAGCACTGCCCACCTCTTCCCCGGTCACAATAGTGAGACAGCTCTTCAGAAATGGCCAGTACGAGAACCTGATGGCCGGCCTCAGCAGAGACTTCATCTGTACCATGTTACTACACCCGCAGGACCTGGTCAAGATCCTCTTTACAGGTATAACCACAGTGCTTATATAATCCATTACTGACTCTATGTAATGTTTATGTACATATATGGTGAGCATGCTGGGGGTTGTAGTACCCCCTAACAATTTAATAAAACCATATGTAGCTTTCAAATATACTTTGTAGTGAAGTTACTCACCATTTTCAAGATCTCTGCTCCTGTCAGTAAATGAAGGCAGAGACTTAGGGGCTTACCCCAAATCTGTGAGGTGGGGCTTTACTTCTTGTAAGTGAACATTACATGAGAAGACTAATATTCTCATCTGATTGGAGAAAGGCAGGGGCTTCTGTCACCCCCACTCCCACCCCAGGACAGGACTAGACTGGAGATATGGTGTCCTGTTTAATATGGCCGCCATTGCTGTTCTTACAGTAGATGCTACCCATATTTCCAAGGCTTCTGAAGGCAAACTCATCTAGTTATTCAGCAGTACTAGATGGGGTGGGTTGCATCACTGCATGAAAACCTTGGGTAACAACCTTCCTGGATGCTATAAAAGTCACATTGATTGTCAGCCTACTTTCCCTACATTGTACTGTAGTCATACATTTTGTAGTGCTATTACTATAAGAAGCCCAGTAAAATGATGGAATAAAGCTTAAAGGGGTATTCCCATCATATACATTTATGGTGCGGGATCCAACCTCTGGCATGGACGTGCCATGCCCCATGGTCACTAGATCATGGAGGTGGTACTCCCCATAACCTGCAATGTCCGCCTTTCCATTGCCAGCTGCCTCTTCATTGTAGGCTGTGAGGAGCGTAGCCTCTGTGATCCCTAACGTGGGCTGCTATACTCACTGGGGGGCAGCACCCCCTGCGTTGTGTATTCAGACCCAGCACCATACATACAGGGTGAGCGTGCCTCGTACTGCCGTATTTTATGGGTCAAATCTCTTCCATTGATGTGAGTAGATGAATGGAAGCTGTAAGTGTGTGAATATACCCCAGGAGAACATGATGCAGGTGTAGTCCAGGTCCAGTTTTCATCTAGAGCCACAGGGCAGCAAGGTACACGTGTTAACCATTACACCGCCATATTTACACTCTTCAGAACATAATTGTTGTCTTGGTTTGTTCCTTGTGAGAATTATTTCTTGCATCATTTCTTTCGTGCAGGCGCCTTAACCCTTTCTTTACTCGTCTTGTTCTTCAGTACAATGCTGGTGGTGACCCTTAATGATGACAATATAAGGACATGTTCCCTACTCTTACTACAATCTATGGGCAGGAAGGAATTCCCGTACAAGGTAATCAGTGTCTCTATAATGTCCTACAATCATCATAGATGTCAGGCTTTTCCATCAGTTACCTTCATGTCTTGTATCTGTAGGGTTGTACCAGGCCTGCTGGGAACGTCAGATGGAGCCCTGCAGGTCATGGCCTACAAGAAACTGAAAATGGACTTTACAAGCATTTCTATCAACCCAGTGACACAAAACCGGTAATAACCTGCAGCTCTTTATTCAGATAGACCTCAATACCTATGTGTTAGGCCTGATGTATATAGAAAAGACACGATGGTAAGGCTCAGCCTACACGGTCAGACTGATGTGCCAGAACCAGCAGCGAGCAATGGGTTTATATTTCTGTGTCTTCTGTCTTATAGGAAAGAAGAGTTCCATGGAGTCTACAAGAGAATTGTCTTCAGCATTATCCCAGGGACCTCCGCCTGCGGCATCACCTTAGTAGCGTCAATTCTACTTTCATATTCCTGGAAGTGACCACAGTGTAGACACTCTGTAATAAAAGGAATAGAAAACCCTAGACAAGCCTGGTTCTGATAATCATTTATTATATGGACCTTGACTGAGACAATGGGGGCGTATCGCTAGGATATAGCGGAGCCAGCACTATTTTCTGCGTCCTAATAGAAGTAAATGTAGGGCAGCTGCACTTGAGCAGTATGCCCTCAACAATTTTCGGGGGTTCCGTTCTTGGTGTACCTCTAGCACCTCAAGAAACATGACAGGTGCTCAGAAAGTCAGAGCTGCTTCAAAATGCTGAAATTCACTTTTTTGTACCATAGTTTGTAAACGCTATAACTTTTGCGCAAACCAATAAATATACACTTATTGGATTTTTTTTAACAAAGACATGTAGAACAATAAATTCTGACACAAACGAATAGAAATGTAATTATATTTGAACAATTTTACCAGAAAAAGTTAAAAATACACTTTTTTTGAGAAAATATCAGAAAAATGAAAAATCTCAGCAGCAATCAAATACCACCAAAAGAAATCTGTATTTGTGAGAAGAAAAGGAGGTAAAATTCATTTGGGTACCAAGTTACATGCCGATTTGTAAAAAAGGGCAATATATGTGCAATATGCCCCCATTGTCTGAGAAGGGAAACATCTTTTACCACTTCAGCCCCCCTAGCTTAAACACCCTTAATGACCAGGCCACTTTTTACAATTCTGCACTACACTACTTTCACCGTTTATTGCTCCGTCATGCAACTTACCACCCAAATGAATTTTACCTCCTTTTCTTCTCACTAATAGAGCTTTCATTTGGTGGTATTTCATTGTTGCTGACATTTTTACTTTTTTTGCTATTAATAAAAATTTTACGACATTTTTGCAAAAAAATGACATTTTTCACTTTCTGTTGTAATTTTTTTTTTTTTAAACTACATTTCTATATAAATTTTTCTCTAAATTTATTGTTCTACATGTCTTTGATAAAAAAAAATCCAATAAGCGTATATTTATTGGTTTGGGTAAAAGTTATAGCGTTTACAAACTATGGTGCAAAAAAGTGAATTTCGGCATTTTGAAGTAGCTCTGACTTTCTGAGCACCTGTCATGTTTCTTCAGGTGCTAGAATGTCAGGAAAGTATAAATACCCCCCAAATTACACCATTTTAGAAAGAAGACACCCCAAAGTGTTCACGGAGAGGAATGATGAGTTCATGTATCGTTTCATTTTTTTTCACAAGTTAGCGGAAAATGACACTTTCTGAGGAAAAAAATAAAAATAATAAAGTTTCCATTTCTGCTAACTTCTGGCAAAAATAAAATAAAATCACTCACTATGCCCCTCAGTGAATACCTTGGGGTGTCTACTTTCGGAAATGGGGTCATTTGTGGGGTGTGTTTACTGTTCTGGCATTTTGGGCGGGGCTAAATTGTGAGCAGCCATGTAAAAGCTAAAGGTACTCGTTGGAATTTGGGCCCCTTTGCGCACCCAGGCTGCAAAAAAGCGGCACTTATGTGGTATCGCCGTACTCAGGAGAAGTAGGGCAATGTGTTTTGGGGTGTATTTTTACATATAACCATGTTGGGTGAGAGAAATATATCTCTGTAAACTGACAACTTTATATAAAAAAAATAAAAGTTGTCGTTTACAGAGATATTTCTCACACCCAGCATGGTTATATGTATAAATACACCCCAAAACACATTGCCCTACTTCTCCTGAGTACGGCGATACCACATGTGTGACACTTTTTTGCAGCCAAGATGCGCGAAGGGGCCCAAATTCCAATGAGTACCTTTAGGCCTCTTTCACACGGGCGAGTTTTCCGCGCGGGTGCATTGCGTGATGTGAACGCATTGCACCCGCACTGAATCCGGACCCATTCACTTCTATGGGGCTGTGCACATGACAGTTGATTTTCACGCATCACTTTTGCGATGCGTGAAAATCGCAGCATGCTCTATCTTCTGCGTTTTTAACGGAACGCAGGCCCCATAGAAATGAATGGGGCTGCGGGAAAATCGCCAGCATCCGCAAGCAAGTGCGGATGCTTTGCGATGTTCCCGCATGGTTGCTATGCAACCATCGGGATGTGTAATCGGTTCTGTATTATTTCACATTATAACATAGTTATAATGTAAAATACTACCCTTGGCCATCTTCCTAATGTTTAAACAGGTGCAGAATGGGTTAAAAATAATAAACTAATATTAACATACCTGTTCCATTTGATCGCGAAGCCCGGCCTCCTCTCCGTTAGCTTGCTAGTAGGAAAGGACCTGTGATGATGTCACAGCATCACATGGCCCCATCACCTGCTCCATCACTATGGTGATGGAGCATGTGATTGGTCCATGTGACCATGTGACATCATCACAGGTCCTTCCTACTAGCAAGCTAACGGAGAGAGGCCGAGCTTCGATCAAATGGAACAGGTATGTTATTAGTTTATTATTTTTAACCCATTCTGCACCTGTTTAAACATTAGGAAGATGGCCAAGGGTATTATTTTACATTATAACTATGTTATAATGTGAAATAATACCAGCGGGACAATTTCTGACCCAAACATGCACTTCTGTGAAGAAGTGCATGTTCGGGTCTGGGTACCAAAAGTGCCGATTTTTCTCCCGCGCGTGCAAAACGCATGACATCGCTTTGCACTCACAGGGAAAAATCGCGACGATTCCCGCAACGCACCCGCACTGTTTGACGGAGAGCACCCGCAACGCCCGTGTGAAAGGGGCCTTAGGATTTCACAGGGCATTTTTACACATTTGGATTCCAGACTTCTTCTCACACTTTAGGGGCCCCTAAAATGCCAGGGCAGTAAAAATACCCCACATGTGACCCCATTTTAGAAAGTAGACACCCCAAGGTGTTCCGTGAGGGGTATGGTGAGTTCATGTAAAATTTTATTTTTTGTCACAAGTTAGTGAAATATGAGACTTTGTAAAAAAAATTAAAAAATAAAAATATCAATTTCCGCTAACTTGTGCCAAAAAAAAAAAAAAAATTCTGTGAACTCGCCATGCCCCTCACAGAATACCTTGGGGTGTCTTCTTTCCAAAATGGGGTCACATGTGGGGTATTTATACTGCCCTGGCATTTTAGGGGCCCTAAAGCGTGAGAATCCAAAATGCGTAAAAATGTCCTGTGAAATCCTAAAGGTACTCATTGGTTTTAGGGCCCCTTTGCGCATCTTGGCTGCAAAAAGTGTCACTCATGTGGTATCGCCGTACTCAGGAGAAGTAGGGCAATGTGTTTTGCGGTGTATTTTTACATATACCCATGCTGGGTGTGAGAAATATCTCTGTAAATGACAACTTTTTAAAAAATTTTATACAAAGTTGTCAATTTACAGAGATATTTCTCTCACCCAACATGAGTATATGTAAAAATACACCCCAAAACACATTGCCCTACTTCTCCTGAGTACGGCGATACTACATGAGAGACACTTTTTTTGCAGCCAAGATGTGCAAAGGGGCCCAAATTCCAATGAGTACCTTTTAGGAGGGCATTTTTACGCATTTTTCTTCTCACTCTTTAGGGCCCCTAAAATGGCAGGGCAGTATAAATACCCCACATGTGACCCCATTTTGGAAAGAAGACACCCCAAGGTATTCTGTGAGGGGCATGGCGAGTTCATAGAAGATTTTTTTTTTGGCACAAGTTAGCGGAAATTGATTTTTTTATTGTTTTTTCTCACAAAGTCTCCCTTTCTGCTAACTTTTCACAAAAAGTAAAATTTTTCATGGACTCACTATGCCCCTCAGTGAATACCTTGGGGTGTCTTCTTTCCAAAATGGGGTCATTTGTGGGGTGTTTGTACTGTTCTGGCATTTTGGGTGGGGCTAAATTGTGGAATTTGGGCCCCTTTGCGCATCTTGGCTGCAAAAAAGTGTCACACATGTGGTATCGCCGTACTCAGGAGAAGTAGGGCAATGTGTTTTGGGGTGTATTTTTACATATAACCATGTTGGGTGAGAGAAATATCTTTGTAAACTGACAACTTTGTATAAAAAAAATTAAAAAGTTGTCGTTTACAGCGATATTTCTCACACAAAGTATGGGTATATATAAAAATACACCCCAAAACACATTGCCCTACTTCTTCTGAGTACGGCGATACCACATGAGTGACACTTTTTTGCAGCCAAGATGCGCAAAGGGGCCCTAAAACCAATGAGTACCTTTAGGATTTCACAGGGCATTTTTACGCATTTGTATTCTCACGCTTTAGGACCCCTAAAATGCCAGGGCAGTATAAATACCCCACATGTGACCCCATTGTGGAAAGAAGACACGCCAAGGTATTCCGTGAGGGGCATGGCAAGTTCACAGAAATTTTTTTTTTTTTGGCACAAGTTAGCGGAAATTGATATTTATTTATTTTTTATTTTATTTTTTTTACAAAGTCTCAAATTTCCACTAACTTGTGACAAAAAATAAAATTTTACATGAAC
>JAKVIS010003747.1:0-15992 GCA_033119425.1 Bufotes viridis | reverse complement strand
GTCCCTATGCCCGCTCCACACGCTCGGGTCAGGGTAAATGGTATTCTCTCCCATACTTTGACATATCAAACGGGACGGGTCAGGGGTGCCCCTGTCCCCACAATTTGTATTCTCTGCTTGGAAACCCTTCCTAAAGCGATCAGGACAGAATGAGACTATACAGGGGCGAAAGTGGACAGGGAATGTCGTACTGTTGCAGCGTCGCAGACGATATGTTATTGATCCTGTCGGACCCAGAAACTGCCTTCCCAGAGTTGTTGCGACACTAGATGAGTACGGCCAAATTTCGAACTTTAAAATCAATCTATCTAAGAGCTTGGCATTAGGTATTAATGTACCACTGAGACTATGACCTTACTGACTAAGTAATACCCATTCTCCTGGGCAGATACCCATATTAAATATCTAGGAGTGAATATAACTAAGTACCTGACTTGCTGTTTCAGCACTAACTACTCGGCTCTATTTTCTGACAAAAGTGAGATGCTTGTGGACCTAAAAATAGTATACCCTACCTGTCTTGGGTGGGTAGGATCAACCTTATAAAAACCTTTATTCTACCAAAAATTCTTTATTTGCTTCAGACCCTCCCCATCACGCTTCCTATGAACTACATATCCCAAATACGCAGGTAATTTCCAAGTTCATTTGGAACCATGTAAAACCCAGAGTGGCATATACCACATTAGCTCTTCCTCCTAAAAAGGAGGGTTTGGCCTTCCAGACGTACTCTTGTATCACTGAGCAATATACCTACGCTTACACTCTGAAATCTTGAACCCCTATTGCACACCAGGCTGTACCATTGCTAGGATGTTGCTTACACCCTCGGAATAGACACGTTGTGGATGGTCCCTTCCACCCCATGGACGCCTTCAGGGAGTAAGGTCCTCCTTCTCTTGGAGGTGTTTTGAAGGCATGGTGCTCTCTGTCTTCCATATTGAAGACGCCTAGTAACCCCTTCCCCGTTCCTTCCCATGAGATTAGTCCCATATGTTGTCAGGCAGGATTATGCTGATGCCCTTGGGATATGGGACACTCTTGGTAATCTGCAGCTGGGGACGTTCTTAAAAATAAAACCGTGCCCAGTCTCCAGTCTATAAAAGAGGACTATTACTTCACGTACTGCTCCTACTTGCATTACTCACACTTCAAGTAGGTTTGAGGAGAGTTCCTAGTGATGATGCAGAAGGACTTCACACCTACATGCGATAGATGCTATTCTACAGGCTCCCAAACCTAGGAACCTCTATACCAATTTCTTAGACGACACATCATCTACAAAGCCACATTTCCTAAGGCCAGTGGGTGTTGGAATTGGGGTTAGAATTCACTGGCTCGAAATTGACAAAATCCTAAGTAGCTCACATGGATTTTCAAGATGGCATAAAAATACAAGAAAATGCCTTCAAAATGTCTTTAAATGGTCATCATACTCAGACATCATATATAAACAATTCCTGCTGAAGCCCCAGTGTGTTGGAGATGCCATAGCGATATAGGCACAGCCCTACATATTTGGTGGTCCTGCTTAAACATCCGCCCATACTGGGAAGAAGTATCAGAGGTTGTTACGACTAACAAATATTAACCAACTTACCCCTTGCATGGTGCTACTGAACCTTTCTGATGTAAACCCCTTAACTCAAGAACTGCCTTGCTTCGCACCTGATCGCAGCTGAGAAGTTGCTCATCCCGCTCAACTGGCTCTCTGTGCTCGGCCCTCTCTATCTCAGTGGAAAGCTAAGGTCCATGACAGATTTGTGGCTTGAGGAACTCTCTAGTTGGGAGCACCCTGTCACAACAAATTCCTTGACACTTTGTCACCATGGCTGGCTTGGTCTAGACCACCTGACATTCCTGGGCGCCTGATAGAATGGTCACCTCTTAAATGAAGGTTTATAAGTGTTGCTTTTCTTATATAAGTCTGCAGTTTATTTCTAGCCTTGATCCAGACCATGGAATGTAAGGCCTTTGCAATATGTTAGCCGTGTAATGTCATTGTAACACTGAAATACTTTGTATAGGCTCCAGATCCATGGGCATGTTGCCCACTCGCTGTGTATTACCTGTATTGTTACATTCACTTGCTTTATATTTAATAAAGAAAGATTTGAAAGAAAGAAATACCCCCTATACGCTTTCAACAGAAATCCCTGCCACACTGCAGTGCATATATTTTTTTTCTTTTTTACTGTACTAGGCCCCTATACACTTTCACCAGAAATAACTGCACAAGTGACCCGAGAATATATATTTCTTGTTGGATGGAAAATGCTACTATACGCTTTAACCAGAAAACAATTAAAGAGTAAAGTGCATATATATTTTTCTTGTAGTACTGAAATACGACCCTGCACGCTCACCAGAAATTACTGCAAATGTGCAGTGCGTTTATATTTTTCGTGTATTACTGAAATATCGCCCCAAACTCTTTCACCAGAAATGACTAGAGCGCATCCTGCTGAACCTCCCTCCCCGCCTCTCCCCGCCTGCCACATTACCTCCCCCTGTCCTGGTACTGTAGATTGCTGCCTAAGTCCCTTGGTGAGGACAGCTCAGGGGGCGATATACGGTACCATAATGAGAAAATGTGTGCCAAATATTACTATATACCCCTCATCCATAGGAATGCACCATGTACTGCACTTTATGGGTGGATTACTATAGATGAGGGGGTCATAGTCATATTTAAAATAGACACATGTCAATTACAGAACTGTGTTTATTTTAAACATGACTATAACTCCCCTCATATAACAGTGTCATCCACAGATCCCCATGACAGTGTCATCCACAGATCCCCATAACAGTGTCATCCACAGATCCCCCATAACAATGTCACCCTAAGATGCCCCATAACTGTGTCATCCACACATCTCCGCGATAACAGTGTCACCCACAGATCCATCATAACAGTGACATCCACAGATCCCCCATAGCAGTGTACATCCACAGATCCCCTCCATAACAGTGTCATCCACAGATCCCCCATGACAGTGCATCATCCACAGATATCCCCATATCAGTCTGTGATCCACAGGCCCCCCATAACAGTGTCACCCACAGATCCTCCATAACAATGCACCATCCACAGATCCCCCATTACAGTGTCATCCACAGATCCCCATAATAGTGTCATCCACAGACCACAATTAGATCAAAACCCACCAAAAGCCACCCTTTGGTTAAAACATTTTTTTTCTTATTTTCCTCTTCAAATCCTAGTGTGCGTCTTATAAATCGGTGAAAATAATGCGAATTGCTGGAATGACAGAGCTGTATAATAAGACTACCTGGATCCCCAAGTAATGTTTCCCTGCACTTGTAATTCCATTTTTTTCACAATGAGGATTATCCTATCCTATCCTTCCCCTTCACTTGTAAATAGTGTTGAGCGCTAATATTTGAATCGCGATTTTTTTATTGCAAATATAGCAACTTCGAGAGTTCAAATATTTAGAATATAGTGATATATATTCGTATTTTCGAATATTCTCCATTTTTTCCAGGCTCATTGCCCATAACGGAACTGGTAGGTGAGTGTTAGGTCCCGAAGCTACTTGAGAACCTTGGCGCTGTGCTCGGGCTCAGACATGTCCTCCACAGCAGGATATGTTGGCTAATTCTCAATTTCAATATCAGAATGAGGGTTTAGTAAGACCGCAGTGTGCACCTGTCTTTCTATTGTTATTGTTATATGTTATATTGTTTATCACATCCACACAACTGCCATCTTGTTTAGGATGTCCATTAAAGTACTTGTGGTCTGCCATGGCATCCTCACATTGTATGCATTTTTGCTGCGGATCTCCATTAGCATCGGGCCACAAGTAGGATCTGTTCACCTGTATATCTATGCACAACTGCATTTGGGTTTGAGTATTTCTTGCTTGTTTAACACCACGCAATTTTTCAGTCGTTTTGAAAAATAGAGTTGTTTGGAGGTGTATAAACTCCTATGTAAATGTGCATGATTTTCATCCACAGGCTACATTTTGGTGCACCTGTGAGACCTGGGCCATATCAGCCAGTCTTGGGTGGGGCTCACAGCCTCCTCCCTCCCCTCCCATTGCAGGCATGGCGACATGTTGGAGCCAACGTGGGAGTTTGCTGTGAGTCTGCCTTACACTCCAGTAATGCGCCCACTGAACCCTGGTATGCCCATACTGGCACAGGTAGGTGAGTGTTAGGTCCAGAGCTACTTGAGAAACCTTGGTGCTAAGCCTGGCTTAGATATGTTCTCCACAGTTGGATATGTCGGTTAATTCTCAATTATAACATCAGAATGAGGGTTTAGTAAGACCGTTATGCACCTGTCTCTTTTATTGTTATTGTTATATTATTCCAATGAGACGGGGTTGCAATGTCTTCTTTGTCTGAGCTTTTAGCAACATCCCTAGCAACCACAGGAAAAGTTGCCGACCACCTTACTATATAAGAACCCTCCCCACCCAGCCATTTTCTACAGTTTATTACAGTTCTGAGAGAGACAGCAGTGTCATTGTTGTGCTCTGCTTTCCACGCATTACATTAGTAGCATCCCCAAGTCAGAGCAATGTGTGTGGACTAACCTGGGGAATGCCAGAAGTGATGGAGAGGCCGGGTACGCCTGTCCTCTGGGGCACTCCTCTGGGTCTGAAGGGACACAGCCAGGTGGGAATGAGGTGCCCCTTGGTGTTGTAGATTAACGTGCCTATGGTCAGAGTCCTGATGCTCTGTGGACGCTTGAAAAGTGAGTAAACGGTAAGTACACCGCATTTATAGTAGAATAAGGAGGTGCAGACTTGTATCTTGAAACAGAATTCCAACTTACTGAAACAAAGGGTAATACAGAAAGCACTTCTCTGCAACACAGTTCTTAGCAGACAATTGGCTTTGTGTACAGCTCCTCAGTTGCAGCAGGCTGATATCCAGCAAGGTAAACAGAGGGTTAAATAACAGGACTTTTGAATTGCAGGTGAACCTTACTTTCTTCCTGGCTTGTCCTGACTGCGCTAATTATACTTCAAGGCCCCAATGCCCTACTTCTGGCTTATATCCTGAATCTCCAGTTTGCAGTGCATCTCCCTCTGACATTACAGTACCTCTTGCCTTCTGAGGGATTGCCTCAGCTTGATTCCTGCTGACCTGCTCCTAGGGCCCGTGACATGTGGCCTTCACAGACTCCAGGGTCTGCACTAGCTTCTAGCCTGCCCTGGCCTAGCTTACATATAGCTCCACTCAGCAGTTCCCCTAGTGGTCTAACACCTACATAACAAGCCTCACATTACTGCAGGCAATTTACATAAGCCACTGAAGGTACATAGCATTATTGGTAGTAAGCGGGTATTAAAGTGCCCGTATGCTGCACATTAGATAGTTAGATAGCTTATATATATATAATACAGATAGTTAGTGGGAGATAGTCAGTGTAGGTTTGATATTAGTTTCTATAGTGTGGCTGAGGTTCCAGTGCAGGGTGTTAGATAGATGTGATAGCTTCTGCATCTCCATACGTACATGCATACATACATAGTGCTGTTGAAGTCACAAATTGACAACAATAGTTAGTGCACCAATCATCTAACATGTAGTCAGACCTGCTAGAAAATGAAATTGCCCGTATTAAGCAAAAATATGCGCATCATTAATTGCCGATTTGCGAATCGCAGATATATTGAGCACTCTATCTGCATATCGAGCTATTGTAACATTCTGCCCAACCATTTTCTCCAGTCTCAGGGAAAATTCTAGCAGCTTGAAAATGTAGCTTATAGTGACCCACACCTGTACTACCTTACGCGTTGCTGGCATGTTACATTGCTGATTTCTGCAAATCAAGGAAGCCACAACTGGCATGAAATACAGGACAAATATTTTACAAAATATTTATGAAATATCAGGCCGATACTGCCCGCTGCCGCTCATCACTACTTGTAAATAGCTATTTTCACAATGAGGATTTTCCTATGGCTCTCCCTACATCTGCACACGTCTCTCCCTGCCTGTGAAATGAGATTCCTCTCACTATACTTTCCCTGCACTAGTAAATCCTTTCCTTTCTTACTTTCTTTTAACAATTCGCTTTTGTTTCCACTATCTCTACAGCCCTACATACATGCCTCGTCCCTGAACAAAGTGTATCTGATACTGAATGGCAGGAATCTAAGATTGAGCTGCCACCTGTTTATCAGGGCTGTGACATCACCAGGCTGGCTGGCTGCTGATTGGCCGCGTGCATGGCATTATGGGGTCATCCCACCTTCCCAGAGTTCCTTGCCCCATATCCTTACGCCTTGTAGCCGCCATCGTAGCCAGCCATGTTATAAAAAGTACGAAGCTCGCTACCCATCAGCTGCGTGAGGAGAGTCGCATTCGTTGCAAAATCAAATGTTTCCCTGGAAATTTAAACGCAATTCCACTTCGTCAGCCCCGATTCGCTCATCTCTAATGACTTCCAGGCGTGCCGCCAAGAGGACGTGCAATGCGACATCATCACGTGGGAGGCCAGACGAAAGGCGTGGTTGAGCGCGCGAACAGCTCGTGGCTGAGTGAGTGCTCCGCACCAGGAGACAATGTTTTAAAGAGGAATAAAGAAACTGCAAAAGAATTACGATTGTGATTTTGAGCTAAACATAATTTTATCAGTGGTCTTTTTATTAAAAATATGGAGTCCTTTTTTCTATACAGAGCTGGGAGTCGCTGTAGTGGCAGCCTGTGGAGGGAGTCATGTTCAGTCAGACCCAGGAGCTGCCGGGCTCCGTATCTCTGCTCTCTGGCCTCATATACACTGATTATGGCTCAGTTCTATCTTGCTACGATGGGTGATGTGGCTTAAATAAGTGTTCAAGTGATCTTGCCGCCAGTATAGAGATAACGTTTTATTAGATGACCTGACTCTAGAGTGAGATGTACCAGTCAAACAGTTAGAGAATTGGTTTAACCCTTTGTGACAGAATGGCTCCAATATTTTTAATAGTGACCAACTAAAAATATGATTTTAGCTGCAAATCTGTAAATGCAAAAAAAGCCTCCATAAACTGTACATAGCCTTCGAAAATACTATATTCAAAATGACAGCCGCCTGGCCACAGCATTCAGAACCTTGTTACTTATACCATATGGATGAAGTTGCATTTTCTCTGTAACCTACTGAGAGACCGAGCCAAGATCTGAGTGATCTCGAGAAGTGGCTTGCAGCATGACTCGGAATGCAGAGATTTTGCCGAGGACTGTAGAGACGTATGGACATCTTTACCAGCACCTGAGATGCAAATCATTTGAACTCATTTTTGAGTGGTTCACTTCACCGAAAGGTGTCATGACTCACTTTAGGCTCTGCATCTTTCATGCAATGTACATAACCGTCAGTCATCTTAATGCAAACACAACTCCGAAGATGGTCAGAAGGTTGGACATTACTGGAAATTGGGACATTGATATTGTAAGGCCTCTTTCACACTTGTGTTCTGAGGATGCGGCGGGCACTTCCGGCCTGCCGGATCCGTCAGAAACATAAAGTCGCCTGAAGCATTTGAAGACTGATCAGGATCCTGATCATTCTTCGAAATGCTTTCAGGTTACCATGGCAGCCAGGGCGCTACTGAAGTCCTGGCTGCCATGGTCCATCAGCAGCAGTGTACTTACCTGCGCTGCGGCGCCGGGCGCTCCTTCATGACGTCACAGGTCCCGCGGCGCATTGATCAATGCGCCGCCCGGACCAGTGACGTCATGAAGGAGCACCCGAGGCAGCAGCGCAGGTAAGTACACTGCTGTGAAGTACTACCATGGCAGCCAGGACTTCAGTAGCGTCCTGGCTGCCATGGTAACCGATCGGAGCCCCAGCTTACACTGGGGCCCGATCGGAACTGCTGCTGCGCATGCGCAGAGCTAAACGTCGGGTCCGGCGATGCGCCGAAACGCCGTTTAGCTTAATGCCGGATCCGGATTAATGCACTTCAATGGGCATTAATTCCGGATCCGGCGTTACGGCATGTCTTCCGGATTTTTGCACGGAGACAAATCCGCAGCATGCTACGGTTTTGTCAACGTCCAAAAAACGTTCACATACTGAACGGAAGACATCCTGATGCATCCTGAACGGATTTCTCTCCATTTAGAATGCATTAGGATAATCCTGATCAGTATCTTTCCGTCCTAGAGCCCTGAGGACGGAACCCTAGGACGGAAAGGAAAAGAGCAAGTGTGAAAGAGGCCTTAGTGCAGTGAGTCCTGAGGTTTAGTTGTTTCTAAAGACCAAACCAGGTGATGTGCAGGACCCCTGAATTAGGTACTTGCAAAATTAATTCTTGTGATTTAAATGTTATTTAAAGGACTTGTCCAAAGAAAAAAAAAATTAAAACCAGTCCCTGGATCGGAATACTTTTGTTATTGCATGAAAATTTTTTGTATAGACAGTGAGTGATTCACTGAAATGTATCTGTACAGTGTTACCTGCTGTTTGCCCTTTTTCTAAATTCTTTGCCCTGCTCACTGAGATGGAAGAACATTCTCAGTTCCATCCTTCAACTGCCACCAGCTGTAGCAGAAAGGTGACTTCCCTGGAAAAAGGACACACCCTCTGCCATCTTTAAATAAATCCAGCAGAGCAATTGCAGCAGTGAAAGGGCAGCACTCCGGATCCATGAGAAGTACAGAGCTGGTTATATGTTTGTTAGTAATATACTGTACAATCTTAAACATATGATATCTTATTTTCATTTTTTACATTACTCTAACCCCTTTAATGTTCTGATGTGTTGTAGTACCCATATAGTTCTGTATGGCTAAGTCAAGGTTAACAATCCTGACTCTACCCTGTAGGTGTCTAGTAGATGGACCTAGGACTACCTCTAGTTTAGTGTGAGTCTAGGTTAACTGAGGAAGACAGAGGTGCTCACTCCCCAGAAGACTAGACCTGAGTCCCAGAGAAACACCTCTGAGATATTTGCATCAAGAAAGCTATATCTACTTTACAGTGCTCTAGAGAGAGATAGAAAGAACCAAAAGGTCCAGAATCTGCATGGCTGAGCACTGGAGTCAGTCAGTAAGGTAGGCAGTGTTTAAAGGGATTCTGTCACCACCTATAATCCCTCTGACCTAAACATATGCTCCTGTCCAGGGTAATATCAGGATTCCCAAGCTGGCTTTATTAAATCGATCTGTGGCTTTATTTTCCTAAAAAACAGGTTTTACTAACCTGTCAATCATTTATTTAAGGTGCCCAAGGAAAGGTCCGTTGGTACCCGGCCGCACCCCTCGCTGTTCGGTGCCCAGCGCCGCCTTCCCTCAGATGGGTTATACAGTCATGGCCGTAAATGTTGGCACCCCTAATGTTTATTCCCTTTGTGTGTATTGGAACAAAACCAAAAAAGGAGGAAAAAAAGCATATTGGACATAACGCCACACCAAATTCCAAAAGTGGGCTGGACAAAATTATTGGCACCCTTAACCTAATATTTGGTACACACCCTTTGAAAAAAATAACTGAAATCAGTCGCTTCCTATAACCATCAATAAGCTTCTTACACCTCTCACCCGGAATTTTGGACCACTCTTCCTTTGCAAACTGCTCCAAGTCTCTCTTATTGGAAGGGTGCCTTTTCCCAACAGCAACTTTAAGATCTCTCCACAGGTGCCAACATTTACGGCCATGACTGTAGGTGGTGACAGAATCCCTTTAAGGCTCATAGAGACTTTACTGCAGGGAGAGGACATCCATATCTAAATCCTGTACCCCTCAGCTGAGAATTACAGGCACCAATGCAAGACTAGTATGGCCTGCCTTAGACTCTGCAGAAAGAGACTTTAGAGAGATAGAAGGAAGAAGTACTACAACCCTCATCCCTGCTTATATCCATACATCACTACATCTGGATAGATTGGCACTGTGAATTGTTTGGAACTGTGTTTGATACTGTTGGATGTTCTAAAACTCCCATTCTACACTTTAGTATAGAGAGACTTGTCTGTTTTCTATAACTGGTCTGGTTACTGACTCCAGCACCATTCGCTGGCCACAGCACCTACATCTCTTGCCTTGCACCCGTACCAAGGGGACCCCAACTGCCATCAGGCAGGAGCCCCCACATCAGGGTGTGCCCTGTGGAAAGAAAGAGTGTACCCTCCTATCACTGCATGGCCCTAGTGAGCATCAGTGGGAGGACTGCCACTATGAAGCGTCATTTGCAATTTTTGATCAGCAGGATCAACTCTATCAGGCAGTATGCCTGCTTTAATAGGGCTCATCCTGCTAATAGGTTCTCTTTGTCCAATTTGGAAAATGCCTACTTGTTGGAAGGGTCCCTTGATAATATGTTAATAGCAAAGTGTTTTCCTGCTGGGACTAGCAGCGATCAGCTGCAATCTGTGAGGAAACTTGGCAGCAGGAGTATAATTTCCCTACAGTGCCACTTCAGGAGAAATGAAGTATTACACTGTGTCAAATCAATAGGCCGGTTGTGTAATGTGGGATGCTCTTTGCAACTACGCTCTACTCTGGCCAAAGATTCTGAACAGAGGACTCCATCTATTAAAGGGGATTTCTTTGATCAGGATATTGATGGCCTATTCTCAGCAGAGGCCATCAATATCTGATCAGTGGGGATCCAACTCTAGACACCCCAGTATTTTGATATTGTGGCTTTTTCTGATTCACTTTTGCCCATTCCAAGAGCTGATTGGTGGTTTCCGAGAGTTGGGCTTCACTGGGAATAAATTATCAACTCTTTTAACACAACATTAAAGGGGTTTTCTTAGGGTTTTTGACTGATAACTAGGGTTGAGCGAACCCTAACTGAGCATAACATAAACTATATTAAATAATGAAGAATATTTAAAATCAGTAATGATTTCCCTATCCACATTTGTTTACAGGGCACTTGTCATGCTCTTACCCACATGTTGCTGCCTTTTGCAGCCCTCTAGGCCTTTCCATGACTCTTTTAGAGCCATTTTAGTGCCCCAAAGTTCGGGTCCCCATTGACTTCAATGGGGTTCGGGGTCAAGTTCGGGTCCCGAACCCGAACTCAGCGAACCCGAACTTCCAGGTGTCCACTCAACTCTACTGATAACCTAACCTTTGGAACTAAATGATCAGCTGACTGAGCACACCAAGCTCACCAAGCACAGGGCCATACATCGTACAGCGTCTATTTGCCTAGGCCATGTGACCAATTAACATGAAATCACATGACCTAGACAAGGCTGCGAGAAGGCTGTGACACTACTGTGAGCGCTGGTGCATTCTCAAACAGCTGATCCATACGGGTCTTGGATGTCGGACCTCCACGATTACATACTGATGACATATCCAGAGGACAGGTCATCAGTTAAAAAATCTCAGAAAACCCCTTTAACTTAAAGGGGTTGTCTGGGTTAAGAGCTGAACCCAGACATACCCCCATTTTTACCCAGGCAGCCCCCCTGTTATGCGCATCAGAACATTTCATGCTCCGATGCTCTCCTTTGCCCTGCACTGACTCGTGCAGGTCAAACACATTTTCTCGAGATCCAGTGAAGTACAGGGTTCTCCATGGGGTAAGCTAGGTGGAGGCTTCTGCCTAGCAATATTGCTGATGACGTCACCAGCACTGATGGGTGGGCTTTAGTGCTGCCCTAGCCTGTTAAACGACTAGGGGAGCTCTAAAGCCCGCCCACCAGTGCCAGTGACATCACCACCAATACTGCAGGTCGAAGCCTCCATCTAGCAGTGTGAAAATATAAACAAACAAGCCCTTGCCCTGCACAATCCAGCGCAGGGCAAATGAGAGGAGCCAGAGGGGTGAAAATGTGGTTAAGTCTGGGTTCGGCGCCCCTTTAAATTGGTTTTCTAAAAATTGGACAACCCCTTAAAGGATATGCCTGTATCTACATGTTTAGAAGACCTTTAGAAAGCCAATTGTAGACATTCTTTCCTGTAAAAATCTGAAATGACAGGTCAGTCTGGAACAGTGGGACATATTTTTGCAGAATTCTATTATAATAAAGTCATTCTGTCTTTTATGTGACATGGGAATTGTAAAGCAGAAAATTCTGAAAATGAGTGATGGAACAGGACATGGATTATTTTTTTATGTCAATGTCAATTCTAATAGATTTGTATCTTTTGTAAAAGCCATACAGAAAAACATATTCATTATTAGGCTTGAGCAATTTGAGGTTCGGATCATAGATCTGATGTTGATTTGTTAAAAAAACTTAACACCATTACCAACAAAGTTTTTTAACAAACAGACATTGGATTTATAATCGGAAGCTTGATTCGCTCAAGCCTATTCATTATTATTATTTTATTATAATTCCAATCTAAAATGGACCAAAAACATGTTCCATAAGTAACTCTTCAGCCGCAGCAGGGTTATATGGGTTGTCTTCATGAAGACAATGTCTATCTAAGCAATCTACATGAGCATCATAGAGGGGGACTCCTGTTCAAGACCCCTCTAGAAGTCAAGACAAAAGCCGCCCACATATTACACGAATGGCTATTAATCTGCCCACCATGCAATACTATACTTTCTTCATAGTATATGCTTTATATACTCAGTTCTTACTTTTGTGATATGGAGCGATCACAGACCAGAAGCATATAGAAAAGGTCATGAATAGACCCATTCTAGAAAAGAAAGCCAATGCATGTGAATTAGGGGCAACATGAAAGGCTCAAAAGGGCCATATGTGGCTCCCATTTGGACATCGCTGGCTTAAACCAATAGCAAGTACGATCCAATTAAAGGACATTTAAAATTACAGTAAACTATTGATAAGAAAAAATATTGCACTGGAAAATATGGAATTTTATAGATTACATTTGGGTAAAATGTACAAAATTTACAAAAATGTACAAAAATATGTTGCCAAAGTAAAGGCATGTATTCAGTATGAAGGCAGCCTTTCATTACTTGGTTTGTACTCAGAAATTCTTTGATGTGGCCCTCAAGATGCATAGTTTTTTAAAACATTTTTTTATCATCTCACATTCTGACTACGGTATTTTTCGCTTTATAAGATGCACCTGATGATAAGACGCACCTAGGTTTTAGAGGAGGACAATAAGAAAAAAAATTTTTCATTAGACCTCAGATCAGGCCAGCAATCAGACACCCAATGTTAATCAGACCTCATCTGACAACCCTAATCAGACCCCTATTGTTAATAAAACCCTCGATCAGACCCCTAATATTAATAAGACCCCAGTAAGACCTCAGATCAGCCTCCCATGCCTCAGATCAGCCCCCCCCCATGCCTCAGATCAGCCCCCCAGATCATGCCATTTATTAGCCTCCCATAACATTTATCAGCCCCCATTAGGAGCCCCCATGCCATCTATGAACCCCAGTGCAATTTATGAGCCCCCATGCCATTTATCAGCCCCCATTATGAGCCCCCATCCCATCTATGAACCCCAGTGCCGTTTATGACCCTCCACTATGAGCCCCCATGCCATCTATAAGCCCCAGTGTCATTTATGAGCCTCCATTATGAGCCCCAATGCCATTTATGAGCCCCAGTGCCATTTATTAGCCCCATTATGAGCCCCCAGTGCCATTAATTAGCCCCCATTATGAGCCCCCATGTCATTTATGAGCCCCCATGCCACAGATCAAATAAAATAAAACATTTACCTCTCCTGCTCCTGGACGCCGCTGCTCCTCACCTCCAGCACGCTATATCTTATTCCTGCTGCGGCTGTGCTGTGATCCGACGCGCACAGCATGTCATCACAGTGCCCTCACGCTGTGCGCAGCCACAGCACATCTGACAGCCGAGGACCAGGAAATGGTGAGTACAGAGCCTTTACCGCTTCCCAGTCCTCCGGTACTAATGAGTGATTCCATAATGGAAGCGCTCATTAATATTCACTTTATAAGAAGCAGGGAAAAAAGTGTGTCTTATAAAGCGAAAAATACGGTATTTTAGTATATTTTTGCCTCTGTTATACAATATAACTTTTTATTGTTTCTTTATTGTATCATTGGTTTCTTTTTTATAATAAAAATAACATTCTATAAAGATGATCTTAAAAATATGTTTTCCGACAAAGCAACTAGGGTCAGTATCTTATAGATAGACAATTGTTGACTGCAGTGGCTTCCCTTTAGTCTGACTTTCTGCTCTAATGTACAAACAGGAACATAGTCTCTCCCATGCGGCTGACTTCCTGTGATCTACAAAATGACATATTCACTGATCAAATCCCTCGTGGCAGCTCTCAGGGCCCTCCCCTCTTCATCTTCCTTTGTATATCCCTGTATAATGTCTTGCCTATCTAATGGACCAGGAGTGCAGATATATAAAATGGGTGAGTGTATACAGTGAGATTAGCTGCACTTACATAAACCTCCTGACTCCCACTGCTTGTCTGTACTATCTGTGTGTGCTAAGCCCTGTGGGATCCATGCCTGGTTCATGTTAATGAACGTGAGATTGTCCATGTTGACTGTGGACGGGTGGCTGCGCTTGTCTATGATCACCCCCCCTGCCATGCTAAACACACGTTTGGACAATACACTGGCCGCAGGGCAGGCCAGCACCTCAAAGCGTAAAGGGCAAGCTCAGGACATTTGCCCAATTTGGAGACCCAGAAGTTGAATGGGGCAGACCCATCAGTCAGCACGTGTAGGCGTGTGCATACGTACTGTTCCACGATGTTGCCGAAATGCTGCCTCCTGCTAAGACATTCCGTATAAGCTGGTGCTGCTGGTTGTTGTGGAATGCTGACGAAGCTTTTCCACATTTCAGCCATGCTAACCCTTCCTTCTGAGCTGCATTAGCGACTTCTTCCTCCTCCTCCTCTGCCTTCGCCTTGTGCTTCCACTCAGCCCCCGCTGTCAGGTGTGAATGCCATCAGCAACGCGTCTACCAGTCCTGCGCATGTACTCGTGCATCTTCCGTTCACGCTCCAGTGACTGAATTAAGGACAGAGCATTGTCCTTGTAGCAGGAATCCAGCAGGGTGGCCACCCAGTAATCAGCACTGGTTAGAATGTGGTCAACTGAGCAGTCGTTGCGGAGACACTGCAGCATGTAGTCGCTTATGTGTGCCAGGATGCCCAGAGGCAACGACAAGCTGTCTTCTGAAGGAGGTGTATCTTCTGTGTCCTCTGTATCCCCCCAGCCATGTTCCATTGATGCTCATAAGCTGCTTTGGGTGCCACCCTGCTGTGAACACGGTTCCTCCTCATCATCATCATCATCCTCCTCCTCATCCTGCAGAACTGTGCCCTGGTTGGACAGTTTTGTACCTGGCCTCTGTTAGTGCAGGAACCCACCCTCCAAGCCACTTGTGAAAGACTGGCCTGAAAACCATGGAAATTATACCTCTTCCTCCTCCTCTTCCTTCTATGCCACATCCTCTTCCATCATCACCCGAAGTGTTTTTTCAAGGAGATATAAAAGTGGAATAGTAACCCTGAGGACTGCGTCATTGGCACTGGCCATGTTGGTGGAGTACTCAAAACAGCGCAACATGGCACACATGTCCCGCAAGGAGGCCCACTCGTTGGTGGTGAAGTGGTGCTGTCCTGCAGAGAGACTCACTCGTGCGTGCTGCATCTGAAACTCCACTATCGCCTGCTGCTGCTTGCACAGTCTCTCCAGCATGTGCAAGGTGGAGTTCCACCTCTTGTGGATATGTTGCATATAAGGCGGTAAGTAGGAAGGCCAAAGTACGCTGCAGCACAGACAGGCAAGCAGCAGGGTGAGAACGCCGAAAACATGCACAGATGGCTCGCACTTTCTGCAGCAGCTCTGACATATCGGGGTCATTTTTCAGGAACCTCTGCACCACCAAATTCAGCACATGCTCCAGGCAAAGGATGTGCGTGTCACAGACGTTCCTGTGACAGGTGGCAGGAGATCAGTGAGACTGGCAACACGTGGTTTGATCTGACAGGTTTCCTTGTGGATCAATAGGCATCTGTGTTGTTTCTGGCAATGACCACACCCCTTGCCTCAGGTGTTGCTTATGTGGTCATTTAACCTTCCTTATTTATAGTTGCTTCTCCCACT
>JAKVIS010003746.1:0-15981 GCA_033119425.1 Bufotes viridis | reverse complement strand
TTTTTGCTGGACTCTACAGGATAGTGTATTACACTTTTGCAACTACCCCCCCCCCAACATATATGTTGAACATAGGACAAAATGGGATGTGAAAGTCCTTAATAGATATCGCTAGAGAAGCTGTCTGCGGGTTTTACACTAAAAACAGGAAGAGACTGTAACAAAGAGACTTTTACGTTTGTGCGTTTAGTACGATAAACTGAGGCTGTGTAAATAACTGGGACCTGGCATCAATAAAATGGTTTTCTGGGGAAAAAACACACCTGTATGTGTCACAGTCAGAGAACAAGCATGCTCTAACTAATAGGGGCACTGATTACATTCACAGAACTCCATGTTAGGTTGGGGCAGAATAGTGTAGCATGCTGCATGTTCCTGGTTAAATGCCGGGTTTTATAATAGAAACCAGATCCCATCAGTGCAGTCCATCAGAGGGTGTTGATTTTATTGTCAGTGTGGTCCATTAAGAGGCTTCATTTCGGTCATTTGATGAAAATGCCTATTCCATTATTTTAACCCCTTAAGGACACGGCCCTAATTCACCTTAAGGACCAGGCCATTTTTTCAAAATCTGACCACTGTCCCTTTAAGTGTGAATAACTTTGAAACGCTTTTACTTACCCAGGCCGTTCTGAGATTGTTTTTTCGTCACATATTCTTCTTTACAACACTACTAAAATTGGGTCAAAAAAGTTAATTTTTTTGCATAAAAAAATAGAATTTTTACCAAAAATTTGGAAAATTTAGCAAATTTTAAAGTTTCAGTTTCTCTACTTCTATAATACATAGAAATACCTCCCAAAAAAGGGATGATTTTACATTTCCCATATGTCTCCTTCATGTTTGGAGCATTTTGGAAATGCCATTTTATTTTTGGGGATGTTACATAGCTTAGAAGTTTAGAAGCAAATTTTGAAATTTTTCCGAAATTTTCCAAATTCCACTTTTTATGGACCAGTTCAGGTCTGGAGTCACTTTGTGAGGCTTACATAATAGAAACCGCCCAAAAATGACCCCATTTTAGAAAGTACACCCTCAAGGTATTCAAAGCTGGGTTTACAAACGTTGTTAACCCTTTAGGTGTTCCACCACAGTTCATGGAAGATGGAGAAACAATTTTGAAATTTAGAATTTTGGAAAAATTTCCATTATAATCCATTTTTTCCAGTAATAAAGTGAGGGCTACCTGCCAAACAAAAACTCAATATGGGCTGCCCTGATTCTCTAGTTTACAGAAACACCCCATATGTGGTCCTAAACTACTGTTTGGCCAAACGGGAGGACATTGAACGAGGGAATGCCATATGGGTTTTGAATGGCAGATTTTGCAGGACTGGTTTTTAACACCATGTCCTATTGCAAGCCCCCTGATGCACCCTAGCATAGAAATTCCAAAAAGTGACTCCATCTAAGAAAGTACACCCTCAAGGTATTCAAAGCTGGGTTTACAAACGTTGTTAACCCTTTAGGTGTTCCACCACAGTTCATGGAAGATGGAGAAACAATTTGGAATTTAGAATTTTGGAAAATTTCCATTATAATCCATTTTTTCCAGTAATAAAGTGAGGGCTACCTGCCAAACAAAACTCAATATGGGTTGCCCTGATTCTCTAGTTTACAGAAACACCCCATATGTGGTCCTAAACTACTGTTTGGCCAAACGGGAGGACATTGAACGAGGGGAACGCCATATGGGTTTTGAATGGCAGATTTTGCAGGACTGGTTTTTTTAACACCATGTCCTATTGCAAGCCCCTGATGCACTCCTAGCATAGAAATTCCAAAAAGTGACTCCATCTAAGAAAGTACACCCTCAAGGTATTCAAAGCTGGGCTTACAAACGTTGTTAACCCTTTAGGTGTTCCACCACAGTTCATGGAAGATGGAGAAACAATTTTGGAATTTAGAATTTTTGGAAAAATTTCCATTATAATCCATTTTTTCCAGTAATAAAGTGAGGGCTACCTGCCAAACAAAACTCAATATGGGTTGCCCTGATTCTCTAGTTTATAGAAACACCCCACATGTGGTCCTAAACTACTGTTTGGCCAAACGCAAGAACATTGAAGGAGGGGAACGCCATATGGGTTTTGAATGGCAGATTTTGCAGGACTGGTTTTTTTAACACCATGTCCTATTGCAAGCCCCCCTGATGCACCCTAGCATAGAAATTCCAAAAAAGTGACTCCATCTAAGAAAGTACACCCCTCAAGGTATTCAAAGCTGGGTTTACAAACGTTGTTAACCCTTTAGGTGTTCCACCACAGTTCATGGAAGATGGAGAAACAATTTTGGAATTTAGAATTTTTGGAAAAATTTCCATTATAATCCATTTTTTCCTGTAATAAAGTGAGGGCTACCTGCCAAACAAAACTCAATATGGGTTGCCCTGATTCTCTAGTTTACAGAAACACCCCATATGTGGTCCTAAACTACTGTTTGGCCAAACGGGAGGACATTGAACAAGGGGAACGCCATATGGTTTTGAAAGGCAGATTTTACTGACTGGTATATTTACACCATGTACCCTTTCAAGCCCCCCTGCTGCACCCCTAGAGTAGAAAACTCCATAAAAGTGACCCCATCTAAGAAACTACAGGATATGGTGGTTGTTGTTTTGGGACTATTTTAGGTAAATTTGATTTTTGATTGCTCTATATTACACTTTTTTGAGGCAATATAGCAAAAATGGAAATTCTAAAAATTGTTAATACATTTGCCATTCATTTTTGTGGAACACCTAAAGGGTTAACAAAGTTTGTAAAGTGATTTTTGAATACCTTGAGGGGTGTAGTTTCTAGATGGGGTCACTTTTTGGAGTTTCTAGTCTAGGCTACATCAGGGGGCTTCTAATGGGACATGGTTTAAAATAAACCAGTCCATCAAAAATCTGCCTTCCAGAAACCATATGGCGTTCCCTTCGCTTCTATGCCCTGCCTTGTGGCTATATAGCCATTTATGACCACATATGGGGTGTTTCTGCAAACTACAGAATCAGGCAATAAATATTTTTTTTTTACTGTTAAACCTTGCTTTATTACTGGAAAATATGGATTAAAATGGAAAATTCTGCCAAAAATTGGGTTTTTGGCACCGTTTTTATTTTTTTTTTTTTAACACTGCTCCTTTGAGGGGTTTGTTATAATGTTATTATTATAGGGCAGATTATTACGGACGTGCCGATACGTAATATGTCTACTTTCTTTGATTTATTCAGATTTCACACTAGATTTTTCTATTTGGAAAAAAATTAGATAATTTTACTATCTAAATAGCCCGGCAGCTGCATTTTTTTTGGGGGACTATATAATGTAGGGGCTCATTTTTTGCGGGATGAGATGGCGGTTTTATTGGCACTATTTGGGGTGCATACGACTTTTGATCGCTCGCTATTACACTTTTTTTGATGTTGGGTGACATAAATGGCTTTTTTAACACTGTTTTTATTTTTTATTTTTAACATCGTTCATCCGAGGGTTGGGTCTAATGTTATTTTTATAGGGCAGATTATTACGGACGCACCGATACCTAATATGTCTACTTTCTTTGATTTATTCAGATTTCACACTAGATTTTTCTATTTGGAAAAAAATAGATAACTTTACTATCTAAATAGCCCGGCAGCTGCATATTTTTTTTTTGGGGGGACTATATAATGTAGGGGCTCATTTTTTGTGGGATGAGATGGCGGTTTTATTGACACTATTTGGGGTGCATACGACTTTTGATCGCTCGCTATTACACTTTTTTGATGTTGGGCATATAAATGGCTTTTTTAAACACTGTTTTTATTTTTATTTTTAACGTCGCTCATCTGAGGGGTTGGGTCTAATGTTATTTTTATAGGGAAGATTATTACGGACGCACCGATACCTAATATGTCTACTTTCTTTGATTTATTCAGATTTCACACTAGATTATCCTATTAGTAAAATGATCTGTTTTTTTCCCAATCTAAATAGCCTGGCGGCTGCAGTTTTTTTTTTTGGGGGGGGGATGTAACGGACCGTTACGCACACAACTCCGTTTAGGCGATATTCCCTTTTCCGGATAGACCAGCAGCTACTGCAATCACCAACTTCCCGAACTGCAAACCACACGAATTCACCAACTTCCGAACAAGAGACACACGAACCCTGGAAGCAGCCGAACAGGAAAAGCAATATGAACAGCTTACACTCCTGGCAATCAGCATACAGTCAAATCCCCCCCAATAACGAGATCGATACTCGCTTGGAGGGTCAAGCAGAATCTCTATCCTGGGGCATACAGCCTCTTTTATTTACACTCCACAAACATAGCACGACTCCACAGGGGTTTGAAATACAACCAATCAATCCAGTACAATAAGCTACAGACACTCCCACACAAAAATACAGCCGACCAATCAACATACAGCCAGATATATCACAATCCCACATGCATGGTCCATTGTGGATGATGATTAGGTCACAGCAATGTCCATTGTGAATGGTGATTAGGTCACAGGTAATGTCCATTGTGAATGCCAACTGTCACTGGGGCCATAGTCGCAGGGCAAGAGGCTAGCAAGCATGCCTTCCAGGAAACTGGGGCAGACTCTGGTACAGGGTCCAGTCCGCTACATTTCTCCCCCTTTACCAAAGAGACTAACAGGGTATCTGACCTCCTGCCGGTCAGTGCCCTGGTTAGTCCAGCAACCCACTCCACGGCAGCACAAACAGCAGTACAGCACCACCACAATAAATGGTTACTACACTCTGGATAAAGTAGCAACTTGTCCATGTCCAGGTGCCTCACTACGGCTAAAAGGGGACTGGTAGACTGCCCAGGTGGGTTAGCTGGAGTGGGCAGAGACCGGCGGTACTCTGCCCTGGGGCCAGCGCCACCACGGAGGTAGCCTGGTGGGAGCCTGCCAGGGGGGAGGAGACCACTGTCTCCTCTGATAACCGCCTGTGGCTGGCGGACAGGACCGACCATCCTTGCCTCTTGTGCAGCGCAGAGACCACCGGTCCCATCTGCACCGCTAGGGCGAACATCTCCCTTGGTGGGTTAGGTTGCCGCTGGAGAGAGAGTGTAACAAGCCCCTCTCTGAACTGTAGACTGTCAGCTGGAGAGAGGGGTAGCAGGCCCTCTCCCCGACCCTCTCTGCTGGTGGAGGGGTGACCAACTGTCTCCCCTTTCTCAATATTTTGTCCTGCTGCTGGGGTACACACTGCAGCTGGGGAGGAAGGATGACACCTTTAGCCCCTGGGTACACACTGTCGCTGGGGAGGAAGGGAAACACCTTCAGCTCCCGGGGGTAGACACTGCCGCTGTGGGAGGAAGGGCGACACCTTCAGCTCCCAGGGGTAGACACTGCCGCTGGGGAGGAAGGACGGCACCTTCAGCTCCCTGGGATACACACAGCCGCTGGGGAGGGAGGACGCCACCTTCAGCTCCCTGGGATACACACTGCCGCGGGGGAGGAAGGACAGCACCTTCAGCTCCCTGGGGTACACACTGCCGCTGGGGAGGAAGGATGACACCTTCAGCTCCCTGGGGTACACACTGACGCTGGGGAGAAGGGACGGCACCTTCAGCTCCCGGGGGTACACACTGCCGCTGGGGAGGAAGGACGGCACCTTCAGCTCCCTGGGATACACACAGCCGCTGGGGAGGAAGGACGGCACCTTCAGCTCTCCGGAACGCACTCAGCCGCTGGGGAGGGCGGACGATACCATTCTGCCATGAACTGCAGGTACTCTGCTGTTATCCTCCTCACGAACTGCACAGATTTCTCCGGGGGGTTGGGTCCGAAGAAAATCAGCCGTGATCTCAGCTCTCTGTCAAATTCCTCCTGCGTGTAGCTGGGTGCCATGCTTGTTCTCCTGAAGTTCTTTCTTTTGTAGATAGGGGCGCTGTACGGGTACTAACGTTGCCCTCACTTTGTAATCCAAGGAATGGTGTTGCCCTGTAGATGTCCTTCTGGGCTGTGGAAATGATCCCGCCGCCTGCCACCAAATGTAACGGACCGTTACGCACACAACTCCGTTTAGGCGATATTCCCTTTTCCGGATAGACCAGCAGCTACTGCAATCACCAACTTCCCGAACTGCAAACCACACGAATTCACCAACTTCCGAACAAGAGACACACGAACCCTGGAAGCAGGGTTCGTGTCCCACAATCCCACATGCATGGTCCATTGTGGATGATGATTAGGTCACAGCAATGTCCATTGTGAATGGTGATTAGGTCACAGGTAATGTCCATTGTGAATGGTGATTAGGTCACAGGTAATGTCCATTGTGAATGCCAACTGTCATTGGGGCCATAGTCGCAGGGTAAGAGGCTAGCAAGCATGCCTTTCCAGGAAACTGGGGCAGACTCTGGTACAGGGTCCAGTCCGCTACAGGGGACTATATAATGTAGGGGCTCATTTTTTGCGGGATGAGATGGCGGTTTTATTGGCACTATTTGGGGGTGCATACGACTTTTTGATCGCTCGCTATTACACTTTTTTTGATGTTGGGTGACAATAAAAATGGCTTTTTTGGACATAGAAAAATAAAATAAAAACTAAGTCGTTTTTCCAAGGGGTTGGGTCAAATTTTATATTTATAGAGCAAATTTTTACGAACGCGGCGATGCCCAATATTTATGGCTCTCAGACTTAGGAGACACTAAAACAGGCATCTCAAAGCGGCCTTCAGATGTTGTAAAACTACACCCCACTATGCCCTGCTGATACCTGTAGCTGGGCATGCTGGGAGTTGTAGTTTTACAACAACTGGAAGGCCGCATTTTGAGGATGCCTGCACTAAAACTAATATTTTTGGGGGAAAAAATTGTTTCTGTGCCTCCAAAGACTGAGAGCCATAGTTTTTTATGTTCTCTAGGGGACTGTAGGGAATTATAAAAATTTAGAACTCCATGGAAGTGTGATACTCCCTGAAGCAATTGATAACGCAGAGGCCCGGATGATCGGGGCACGTGTCGCATTGAATGGTGGTGTCCTTCCGTATCCCCTCTTGCGACACACTCTGCACTTTTTTGGGTTCGTCCCTCTTTCCAGTATGGGGGACCACACCTGGAAAGTGTTGGCCAGGGACGATCCGGCGCTCCAATTCTCGAGGTACTCCGACCTGCTCTTTCCCGGTCTGAAAAGATCAGGTCCTTGAGGACTGCCTCATAGAATTGGAGGAAAGTCTCTGTGCTGCCAGCGCTCGGCATAGTACAAAAGCATTGTACAAGGCAACCTGTACCATGTAGACCGCAACTTTTTGTACCATGCCCGGGTTTTCCGCATGGCATTATATGGTTGGAGAACTTGATCAGACAGATCAACTCCACTCCATATACCGATTGTAGTCGACGATACAATCGGGTTTGAGGACCGTTGCCGTGGATCCTCGCACAGAGACTGGGGTGATGCCGTTACCATGGATTGTGGTCAGCATAAGGACATCCCTCTTGTCCTTATATCTGACCAGCAACAGGTTGTCGCTGGTAAGGGCACGGGTCTCACCCCTGGGGATGGGTACCTGGAGGGGGTAGGTAGGGAGGCCACGCTGATTTTTCCGCACGGTCCCACAAGCGAACGTGGATCTGGCGGCAAGGGACCTGAACAAGGGAATGCTGGTATAAAAGTTGTCCACGTACAGGTGGTAACCCTTATCCAGCAGTGGGTGCAAAGGTCCCACACGATTTTCCCGCTAACACCCAGAGTGGGGGACATTCTGGGGTTCAATACGGGAATCTCGTCCCTCAGACACACGAAATTTGTAAGTGTACCCTGAGGTACTCTCACAAATTTTGTAGAGCTTCACGCCATACCTCGCTCGCTTAGTGGGAATGTATTGACGTGAAACTGAGTCTCCCTTGAAAGCAACGAGAGACTCATCAATCGCCACCTCCCTTCCAGGTATGTAGGCCTGCGCGAATGCGGCCCCAAAGTGATCGATGATCGGCCGTATCTTGTACAGCCGGTCATAGGCAGGATCAGTTTGGGGGACATGCTGCATTATCTGCATAATGCAGGCATTTCCGTATGGCCTCAAACCTGAGCGTGTCATGGCCATACTGTACAGTGGGGTCTGGTAGAGGACGTCCCCACTCCAGTATTGCCTGACACTGGGTTTTTGAACTAAACCCATATGCAGCACGAGGCCCCAAAAGGTCCTCATTTCGGCTGCACTGACTGGCGCCCAGCCACCGGGTCTAGCCAAAAAGGAACCTGGGTGCTGAGCGACGAACTGTTGGGCGTACAGATTCGTCTGCTCCACCATCAGATTCACCAGTGGGTCACTGAAAAAACCTGAAATAGTCTATTTCAGTGAACCCCACTGTGGGAATCTGGATTCCAGGATTGCCAGCAAAATCCGGAATCACAGGCTCATAGTCCACTGGGGGACACCAGCTAAGTTCACCGGTAGGGGGCCCGTGCGCTTATTTGGTGGGCCGGAAACCAGTACGAGCCCCAGGGCTGCTCGTACTGGTGTGGGCCACAGGGTCCCTAGCATGTGGGGCCCTGGCTCCGCTCTGGCGGCGTCTCCGCCGCTTGGGGGCCTCATCATCAGATGATGATGAGGAGGATGCAGATGACAGGAGGAAGGTGGGGTCATCGTCATCCTCACTGGCGCTCTCGGTGTCGGAGAGCATCTGGGCGTATGCCTCCTCCACCGTGAACAGCTGGCGGGCCATGGGTGTGTGTGCGTGTATGTGCGTGTGTGTCAAACTTTATTGTATGTGCGTGTGTGTTGGGGCGGGTGTTCGCGTACTAATAAGAAAAAAAATGTTATGGGCAAGTTCAAACTTGCTGATCAGCTGTCCGGCACTGATCAGCAGTGGGCGAAGCGATGCGCTAACTGTGGCCGGACGCAAGAGTGCCGGCCACAGTAAGCACACGAAAAAGTGGTGGCGGAGGGTGGTGGTGGGTGGCGGAGGGGGTTAGCGGGTGGTTTGTGGCAGAGGAGGGAGGCGGAGGTTAGTGGCGGGTGGCGGAGGGGGTTAGCGGGTGGTTTGTGGCGGAGGTGGGTGGCGGAGGCGGGTGGCGGAGGAGGGAGGCGGGTGGTGGAGGGGTTAGCGGGTGGTTTGTGGCGGAGGGAGGTGGAGGGGTTAGTGGGTGGTTTGTGGCGGAGGGAGGTGGTGGAGGGGTTAGCAGGTGGTTTGTGGCGGAGGGGGTGGCGGAGAAGGGAGGTGGGTGGCAGAGGGTGGGGCGGCAGAGGGGGTAGCGGAGTGGGGGATCAGCACCCTGGGTGGGTTTAGGGCGCACAGCTAAGTGCTGTGGACCCCAACCACCACAGGCAGCACAGCAAATAAACTTTTTTTTTTTTTTTTTTGGGGGTTCCCTAAAACTAAACTGTCCCTTCTATCCCTGCCTAAACTACCTCTCCTCACTGACCCTAACCTACTTGATGGGTGGGTGCAGGAGGGTGATGGGAGCCGAGGTAGGGGAGGTCACAGGAGCGGTCTTGTCCGGGCGGCGGCGGCAGCAGCAAGAGGAGGGGAGAGAGGAGCGACGGGAGTTTGAATCCGCCGCCTCTCTCCCCGACCAATCAGGAGAGATCACCGCCGCCACCGCCCCCAAATCAAGAACGGTGATTGGTGGTGTGATATCACACCACCGATCACCGTTATTTTCCGGTTCATCAGGTCACGCGGACCCGAATGAACCGAAACGCTAATAAACCGCAGGTCTGAATTGACCTGCGGTTTACTGCGATCGCCGATGCGGGGGGGTTACACGACCCCCCTCGGCATGTTAACATGGTTCCTGCTGCAAGATCGCAGCAGGAACCATGTTTCTAGCGCGTTTTTTTTTTTTACTACACGTGATTTAATACAGGGCGTATGGGTACGCCCTGTGTCCTTAAGGACTCGGACATTAGGGCGTACCCATACGCCCTGTGTCCTTAAGAGGTTAATTGTTTTTTTCTGTTTTTGTGATTATTGTAACTTTGTAACTAATTTTGTGCCATTAATTGTTTTGCAATTGCTAAAAACATTTATAAAATTATACTTCTTCTTTTATCCCCTGAAAGTGAAAAAACACCAATACAATGTACTGGTATATATATACAGTTGTGTTCAAAATTATTCAACCCCCAATGCTGTAAAGGGTTTTAGGGAATTTAGTGTACATTTGTAATTGTGTTCAGAATGAAATCTTACAAGGACTTTTTAAAGAACCAAATGCAACTAAAATGACATCAATTGTTTTTGTAATACAGTATTAAATGTTTTTTTGTGATTTCTTCATTGACACAATTATTCAACCCCTTAAAGACTACCACTCTTAAGAACAGAGGTTCATTCAAGTGTTTTCGATCAGGTATTGAAAACACCTCTGGATGTCAAGAAGCAGCAATCAAGCATAATAAGCACCAATTAGGCAGATGTAAAATGACTGTGATACTCAGCTCCTTCTAGACATTTACTGGTGTGTTTACAAACATGGTGAAGTCAAGAGAATGGTCCAAGAAGACAAGAGAAGAGGTGATTTCTCTTCACAGGAAGGGCAATGACTATAAGAAGGTTGTAAAGATGTTAAACATACCAAGAGACACCACAGGAAGCATCATTCGCAAGTTCAAGGCAAAGGGCACTGTTGAAACGCTACCTGGTCGTGGCAGAAAGAAGATGCTGACTTCGACTGCTGTGCGCTACCTGAAGCGCAAAGTGGAGAAAAGTCACCGTGTGACTGCGGAGGAACTGAAAAAAGATTTGTCAGAGGCGGGTACTGAAGTTTCAGCTCAGACAATAAGGCGCACACTGCGTAATGAAGGCCTCCATGCCAGAACTCCCAGGCGCACCCCCTTGCTGTCTCCAGAGAATAAGAAGTGTCGACTGCAGTATGCCAAAAGTCATGTGGACAAACCACAAAAGTTTTGGGATAGTGTTCTGTGGACTGATGAAACAAAATTAGAACTGTTTGGGCCCATGGATGTTTGGAGGAGGAAGAACAAGGCCTATAAAGAAAAGAATACCTTGCCTACTGTGAAGCATAGCGGGGGGTCAATCATGCTTTGGGGCTGTTTTGCTTCTACAGGTACAGGGAAGCTTCAGCGTGTGCAAGGTACCATGACTTCTCTTCAGTACCAGGAGATATTGGATGAAAATGTGATGCAGTCCGTCACAAACCTGAGGCTTGGGAGACGTTGGACCTTTCAACAGGACAATGATCCCAAGCATACCTCCAAGTCCACTAGAGCATGGTTGCAGATTAAAGGCTGGAACATTTTGAAGTGGCCATCGCAGTCACCAGACTTAAATCTGATTGAGAACCTCTGGTGGGATTTAAAGAAAGCAGTTGCAGCGCGCAAGCCTAAGAATGTGACTGAACTGGAGGCCGCTGCAAGACACTTGTGTCAAGCTATGCTTCACGTTAAAAAGCTGTTATAACTGGAAAAGGATGTTGTACTAAGTACTAAGATTGAATGTCACTTGGGGGTTGAATAAAACTGATAATGATGTGAGCACAGAAAATACATTTGTGGTTATTTCATTATAAATGTTATGTTATATTTGTCTGACTTACAAGTGCCTCTTTGATTTAATTGTAAACAAGATGACTGAAATGATCAAAATCAATGTCAAATTGGCCAAAACACTCAATTTCAGTGGGGGTTGAATAATTTTGAACACAACTGTAGCAATATGTATCTGTAGATACCAGTACATTGTACGTGAAATACCTTATACGTGGATAAAATACATAGGAAAATCCTCCTATTAATAACAGTGGGCTGTGTAGCTTACTGATTAGAGCATCTTCCTACAATACAGAAGGTCCTGGCTTCAAGACCTGGCAGTGAGGGTTTTGTGATTTTTGTAATTTATGTTGTGCCATTACATTTTTTGCAATTACTAATGTGTTTATCCTCTTACAGAA
This sequence comes from Bufotes viridis, assembly GCA_033119425.1. Taxonomy (NCBI): domain Eukaryota; kingdom Metazoa; phylum Chordata; class Amphibia; order Anura; family Bufonidae; genus Bufotes; species Bufotes viridis. The sequence goes on along the minus strand of JAKVIS010003746.1, from coordinate 4,127 downwards.
AACACCCATACACAGGGGCGTAACGATTGCGGTTGCAGAGGGCGCAACTGGGCCCGGCGGGGGAGGGGGCCTGCTGCACTCACATGTAATGTGAGCGCTCTGACGGGACCCGGCATGAAGTACTGTGACAATGCTGGGCCCCATCAGAGCGCTCTTCAAACATGCACCCTGGGTGCAGAGGCGGGGGGGGGGGGGGTGCACTCATCCGCCAGTTCTTGTCACTGCCGGGCTGTTCGTTTCCATAGTGAAGCAGGGAGACCTCTCCGCTCCCTGCTTCACTTTTCTTCTGCGCTCCGGCGCTCCCCCTGCAGGCCGCACATGGCACTGCTGGCTGTGGGAGGAGCGCTGAAAGCCTGGGAATCAGCCTACAGCACAGCCAGCAGCGCGATGTGAGTGTGGCAGCGCGTCATCAGGGAAAAAGGTAAGTATGTGTTTTTTTTGTTTTTTTTTCATTAAGCTGCAGACCGGAGGCAAAAAGGGGGGGGGGGCACAATTGGCGTGTGGGGGCACAAAAGTGGGCATTACTGTGGGGGCACATATGTGAGCATTACTGTGAGGCTGAAAAGTAATACCGATATCACTATCAAGAGGGCTGATAAGGGAGGAGCAACAGTAATTATGGACACTGAGAGGTACAGAGAGGAAATTCTAAGACAGCTACAAGATACTGAGTTTTATAGCCCTTTGAGTAAAGATCCAAGATGGGATATCCTGCGTAAGATTAAACTGCTTGTTGATAATGCGTATGCAAATGACCTTATTGATGAAAAACTGCACACTTACCTGATACCATTAAATCCAATTACACCTATGCTATACATCTTGCCTAAAATCCACAAGAGATTGCAGGATCCCCCTGGACGCCCTATCGTGTCGGGGGTAGATTCTGTTTTCTCTTGTGCAGCGACTTTTCTCGACAAGGTACTGAGACAATTTGCTGTGGGGGCGAAATCTTACGTCAGGGACACCACAGACTTCCTCTCCAGGTTGAGTTGTGTCGACTTTGGAGAGGGGGATCTGTTAGTGTCCTTTGATGTAACTAGCCTCTATACTAGTATAGAACATGAACTGGGACTGAATGCGGTCAGGTGGGCCCTTGAAGGTTCAGGATACAAATCAGATACGAAAATGTTCTTATTATCATTACTGGAGATTATTTTGATGGACAACTATTTCCTTTTTGAAGATAGATTTTACGGGCAAAGTCGGGGGACCACGATGGGGTCCAATGTGGCCCCGACTTATGCCAATATCTATATGGCGTGTTTGGAGGAGTTGTCTATATATCCATCCACCCCCTTCAGAGCGGTAGGGGGGTGGATGAGATATATAGACGACATTTTCCTAATTTGGAAGGGTTCCATCATGGAGCTACAGTCGTTCCATGATTACATTAATCGGTTACATAATAATCTGAAGTTCACGGTGGTTTACTCGGGTGAATCGTTACAATTTTTGGACACCCTAGTATATGTTAAAAATGGAAAACTGGAGACTGATTTATATGTCAAAACAACTGACCGTAACAGTATGTTACATTTTAACAGTGCACACCCCAGAAAGACAATAGAATCACTACCACTGAGCCAATTTTTGAGGGCCAGACAGATAGTTTCAGAAGAAGATTTAATAGACATCAGATTTAGGGACATGGGAATGAAATTCAGGGAGAGAAAATACCCAAGACAATTAGTGGAGAAACAGATGAAGAAAGCTAAGGCTATGCCACGCCAGAGATTACTGACCCCTAAAGTGAAATTGAAAGATGAAAAGGGAAGTAGGATACCATTTGTATCCACCTACACAAAAGTTAGTAATGAGGTCTCAAGGGTTATACGGCAGAATTGGCATATCCTTAAAGAGTCGTTCCCAAAGGTGGAGGAATTTAAGAAGCCTCCCTTGATGTCCTATAAAAGATCGAGAAACCTTAGTGATAAGTTAATCTGCACGGATATAAAACCAATAGAAAAAAATGAAGGGAGAAAGGGCTGTTTCCCCTGTCTGGGTTGTTGTAATTGCAACAACATGATCAAGGGCCAGTCCTTTAGTCATCCAAGGACAGGAAAAAGGTATAAAATACAGAATTTTTACACCTGTAATTCAGAGTATGTGATATACATTTTGCAGTGTCCGTGCGGGCTTCTCTATGTAGGGGAGACCACACAGCACTGTAAAAACAGGATAAATAGCCATAGGTACACCATAAGGAAGTTGTTTGTGAAAAAACAGGACCCCAACTATAAGGATGAATTTGAATTGCCAGTTCCAGAACATTTTTGGGAACATCGACATAATGTAGCCCAATTAAGATTCATGGTGATAGATGGTGTCCCACCCCTACGTAGAGGTGGTGACAGGGAGAAACTATTAAAACGTAAAGAATTAAAATGGATTCATGAAAGGGCTTGAATAGGGACTTTAAGATTGGATCCTTATTCTGAAACACTAGGATATCTGAGATTGAGAGACATTTTGAAGTTTGGTGCCCGGCCTAGTGGCCGTAATAATAATATTTTCTGTTATATATAATAATTGGTTATATATAATAACGAGTTTTAACACCACTAACCTCTTTCCTCCCATGTCTTACAGGTTATGTGGTGAGGATGGCTGCAGGAGTTTGGACCACATGAATAATGGACCTGGCAGAAGAGCTCCTGATTGGGGCCATGTCTGCACTTTATAAATAAGTAGGGGTTGACACTTCCTTTCTCTTTTCTTGCTTGTAGGAGATAGCTATCTATGTTAGTGTGAGACGTGTGCATGACTGAAGAATGGGCAGAAGGTGCTGATACGGGCATCTTGAATACCTAGATTTAAAAGCAGGAGGTCCCACCCAGGCCGGAATGTATGGTAATTAAGTGAGGTTACTCCCCTGACCTGACGGCCAGAAGCACCCACATGAATTAATAAGTGCCTGAGTGAAATGCAGATTTCCTCTGTCTCCCGTGGTGTGGAGCCATGGGAAGACAGGAGAATTTAACTGCAGTAGGATAAAAGTAAGGCTAGAAGGTGGGACGCTATTAAAATGAATTATAGACCTCTTATTGAGGCCCCTTGTGTAAGCCCACGTAGCATGATTTGAAAGGTGAGCGATCTCCAAGGCTGAATAGGAAAGGAAGTGCCCGTACTAAAGTTACACCGGCTGTCATAGCAGGACCTTTGGAAGCGTCAGCCTGCTAGGCAACAAATGGACCAGCTGACAGTCAGGTGATCATCGCGTCATGACTATGTCACACCAGCTGACTGGTCACGTGATGCGACGGCAGTGGCGCAAGCGCAGTGAGTAAACTGAGATGCCGCTATCAACGCCGTAGTTTTCATTTAATAGAAATGTGGTCTACACTCCGGTATGTGTCCTCTTTACATTTATGAAATAGATATAATAATGTGAATGTAACCCTATGACTATATGTTAATGGGAGAAGGAGAAGCCTGTTTTAGTTGTATAAACGGGAGGAAATGAGGTAGTAAATTGGGGGTGGGAATTGTATTACCTGAATGTGTATATATGGAGCTACACTTGATACTGTCATTTGATAGCTTGACAAAGACTTGATAAGTCGAAACGTTGCTGTCTTCTTGGATCCAATAAAGTAATTGAAGATTCCTTTGGAGTGCCGTGGTGACATTTATCATATACACGTTTGTCTGGGAATCCTGTGGTCGGATCCGAACACCGCTGGCACCGCCGCATACTGGCTTTATCAAAGAAGGACAGTGGTGCTCCCTGAATCTATATTGACAGGGTCACATATGTGGACATTACTGTGAGGGGGCATATATGTGGGCATAACTACTATGAGAGGGCACATATGAAGGCATAACTACTGTGAGGGGGCATATAATCTGACATAACTACTGTGAGGGGGCAAATAACGGGGCATAACTACTGTGAGGGGGCACATATCTGGCATAACTACTGTGAGGGGGCACATATCTGGGCATTACTACTGTGAGGGGGCACATATTTGGCCATAACTACTGTGAGGGGGCACATATCTGGCATAACTACTGTGAGGGGGCACATATCTGGGCATTACTACTGTGAGGGGGCACATATCTGGGCATTACTACTGTGAGGGCACATATCTGGGCATACCTACTGTGAGGGGCACATATCTGGC
>JAKVIS010003745.1:0-15965 GCA_033119425.1 Bufotes viridis | reverse complement strand
ACCCACCACTGGAGAAGGCCACTTTCAGTTATTTATGCCCCACCACCCAGACAGAGGAGAGAGGTCCCACAGCAAGGAATCATGTGTCATATCACCCACCACCGGAGAAGGCCACTTTCAGTTATTTCGGCCCCAGCACCCAGACAGAGGAAAGAGTTCCCAAAGCAAGGAATCATGCGTCATATCACCCTCCACTGGTGAAGGCCACTTTCATTTATTTATGCCCCACCACCCAGACAGAGGAGAGAGGTCCCACAGCAAGGAATCATGCGTCATATCACCCACCACCGGAGAAGGCCACTTTCAGTTATTTCGGCCCCAGCACCCAGACAGAGGAGAGAGGTCCCACAGCAAGGGAATCATGCGTCATATCACCCACCACTGGAGAAGGCCACTTTCAGTTATTTCATGCCCCAGCACCCAGACAGAGGAGAGAGGTCCCACAGCAAGGAATCATGCGTCATATCACCCACCACCGGAGAAGGCCACTTTCAGTTATTTCGGCCCCAGCACCCAGACAGAGGAGAGAGGTCCCACAGCAAGGAATCATGCGTCATATCACCCACCACTGGAGAAGGCCACTTTCAGTTATTTATGCCCCAGCACCCAGACAGAGGAGAGAGGTCCCACAGCAAGGAATCATGCGTCATATCACCCACCACCGGAGAAGGCCACTTTCAGTTATTTCGCCCCAGCACCCAGACAGAGGAGAGAGGTCCCACAGCAAGGGAATCATGCGTCATATCACCCACCACTGGAGAAGGCCACTTTCAGTTATTTCTGGCCCCAGCACCCAGACAGAGGAGAGAGGTCCCACAGCAAGGAATCATGCGTCATATCACCTACCACTGGTGAAGGCCACTTTCAGTTATTTCGGCCCCAGCACCTGAACAGAGGATACAGGTCCCACAGCAAGGAATCATGCGTCATATCATCCACCACTGGAGAAGGCCACTTTCAGTTATTTATGCCCCACCACCCAGACAGAGGAGAGAGGTCCCACAGCAAGGAATCATGCGTCATATCACCCACCACCGGAGAAGGCCACTTTCAGTTATTTCGGCCCCAGCACCCAGACAGAGGAGAGAGTTCCTACAGCAAGGAATCATGCGTCATATCACCCACCACTGGTGAAGGCCACTTTCAGTTATTTATGCCCCACCACCCAGACAGAGGAGAGAGGTCCCACAGCAAGGAATCATGCATCATATCACCCCACCACCGGAGAAGGCCACTTTCAGTTATTTCTGCCCCCAGCACCCAGACAGAGGAAAGAGGTCCCACAGCAAGGAATCATGCGTCATATCACCCACCACTGGAGAAGGCCACTTTCAGTTATTTATGCCCCACCACCCAGACAGAGGAGAGAGGTCCCACAGCAAGGAATCATGCGTCATATCACCCACCACCGGAGAAGGCCACTTTCAGTTATTTCTGTCCCCAGCACCCAGACAGAGGAGAGAGTTCCCAAAGCAAGGAATCATGCGTCATATCACCCTCCACTGGAGAAGGCCACTTTCAGTTATTTATGCCCCACCACCCAGACAGAGGAGAGAGGTCCCACAGCAAGGAATCATGCATCATATCACCCCACCACCGGAGAAGGCCACTTTCAGTTATTTCTGTCCCCAGCACCCAGACGGAGGAAAGAGGTCCCAAAGCAAGGAATCATGCGTCATATCACCCACCACTGGAGAAGGCCACTTTCAGTTATTTATGCCCCACAACCCAGACAGAGGAGAGAGGTCCCACAGCAAGGAATCATGCGTCATATCACCCACCACCGGAGAAGGCCACTTTCAGTTATTTCGGCACCAGCACCCAGACAGAGGAAAGAGTTCCCAAAGCAAGGAATCATGCGTCATATCACCCTCCACTGGAGAAGGCCACTTTCATTTATTTATGCCCCACCACCCAGACAGAGGAGAGAGGTCCCACAGCAAGGAATCATGCATCATATACCCCACCACCGGAGAAGGCCACTTTCAGTTATTTCGTCCCCAGCACCCAGACAGAGGAGAGAGGTCCCACAGCAAGGAATCATGTGTCATATCACCCACCACTGGAGAAGGCCACTTTCAGTTATTTCGGCCCAGCACCCAGACAGAGGAGAGAGGTCCCACAGCAAGGAATCATGTGTCATATCACCTACCACTGGTGAAGGCCACTTTCAGTTATTTCGGCCCCAGCACCTGAACAGAGGATACATATCCCACAGCAAGGAATCATGCGTCATATCATCCACCACTGGAGAAGGCCACTTTCAGTTATTTATGCCCCACCACCCAGACAGAGGAGAGAGGTCCCACAGCAAGGAATCATGTGTCATATCACCCACCACCGGAGAAGGCCACTTTCAGTTATTTCGTCCCCAGCACCCAGACAGAGGAAAGAGTTCCCAAAGCAAGGAATCATGCGTCATATCACCCTCCACTGGAGAAGGCCACTTTCATTTATTTATGCCCCACCACCCAGACAGAGGAGAGAGGTCCCACAGCAAGAAATCATGCATCATATACCCCACCACCGGAGAAGGCCACTTTCAGTTATTTCGTCCCCAGCACCCAGACGGAGGAAAGAGGTCCCAAAGCAAGGAATCATGCGTCATATCACCCACCACTGGAGAAGGCCACTTTCAGTTATTTATGCCCCACAACCCAGACAGAGGAGAGAGGTCCCACAGCAAGGAATCATGCGTCATATCACCCACCACCGGAGAAGGCCACTTTCAGTTATTTCGTCCCCAGCACCCAGACAGAGGAAAGAGTTCCCAAAGCAAGAAATCATGCGTCATATCACCCTCCACTGGAGAAGGCCACTTTCATTTATTTATGCCCCACCACCCAGACAGAGGAGAGAGGTCCCACAGCAAGGAATCATGCATCATATACCCCACCACCGGAGAAGGCCACTTTCAGTTATTTCGTCCCCAGCACCCAGACAGAGGAGAGAGGTCCCACAGCAAGGAATCATGTGTCATATCACCCACCACTGGAGAAGGCCACTTTCAGTTATTTCGGCCCAGCACCCAGACAGAGGAGAGCGGTCCCACAGCAAGGAATCATGTGTCATATCACCCAAAACTGGAGAAGGCCACTTTCAGTTATTTCGGCCCCAGCACCTGAACAGAGGATACATATCCCACAGCAAGGAATCATGCGTCATATCATCCACCACTGGAGAAGGCCACTTTCAGTTATTTTGGCCCCAGCACCCAGACAGAGGAGAGAGGTCCCACAGCAAGGAATCATGCGTCATATCACCCACCACTGGAGAAGGCCACTTTCAGTTATTTATGCCCCACCACCCAGACTGAGGAGAGAGGTCCAACAGCAAGGAATACTGCGTCATATCACCCACTACTGGAGAAGGCCACTTTCAGTTATTTCGGCCCAGCACCCAGACAGAGGATACAGATCCCACAGCAAGGAATCATGCGTAATATCACCCACCACTGGAGAAGGCCACTTTCAGTTATTTCGGCCCCAGCACCTGAACAGAGGATGCAGGTCCCACAGCAAGGAATCATGCGTCATATCACCCACCACTGGAGAAGGCCACTTTCAGTTATTTTGGCCCCAGCACCCAGACAGAGGAGAGAGGTCCCACAGCAAGGAATCATGCGTCATATCACCCACCACTGGAGAAGGCCACTTTCAGTTATTTATGCCCCACCACCCAGACAGAGGAGAGAGGTCCCACAGCAAGGAATCATGCATCATATCACCCACCACCGGAGAAGGCCACTTTCAGTTGTATCGGCACCAGCACCCAGACAGAGGAGAGAGGTCCCACAGCAAGGAATCATGCGTCATATCACCCAACACCGGAGAAGGCCACTTTCAGTTATTTTGGCCCTAGCACCCGGATAGAGGAGAGAGGTCCCACAGCAAGGAATCATGCATCATATCACCCAACACTGGAGAAGGCCACTTTCAGTTATTTCGGCCCCAGCACCCAGACAGAGGAAAGAGTTCCCACAGCAAGGAATCATGCGTCATATCACCCACCACTGGAGAAGGCCACTTTCAGTTATTTCAGCAACACACCCAGACAGAGGATACAGGTCCCAAAGCAAGGAATCATGCGTCATATCACCCACCACTAGAGAAGGCCACTTTCAGTTATTTCGGCCCCAGCACCCAGACAGAGGAGAGAGGTCCCACAGCAAGGAATCATGCATCATATCACCCACCACCGGAGAAGGCCACTTTCAGTTATATCGGCACCAGCACCCAGACAGAGGAAAGAGTTCCCAAAGCAAGGAATCATGCGTCATATCACCCACCAGTGGAGAAGGCCACTTTCTGTTACTTCGGCCCCAGCACCCAGACAGAGGAGAGAGGTCCCACAGCAAGGAATCATGCGTTATATCACCCACCACTGGAGAAGGCCACTTTCAGTTATTTATGCCCCACCACCCAGACAGAGGAGAGAGGTCCCACAGCAAGGAATCATGCATCATATCACCCACCACCAGGAGAAGGCCACTTTCAGTTATATCGGCACCAGCACCCAGATAGAGGAGAGAGGTCCCACAGCAAGTGAATCATGCGTCATATCACCCACCACCGGAGAAGGCCACTTTCAGTTATTTATGCCCCAGCACCCAGACAGAGGAGAGAGGTCCCACAGCAAGGAATCATGCATCATATACCCCACCACCGGAGAAGGCCACTTTCAGTTATTTCTGTCCCCAGCACCCAGACAGAGGAAAGAGGTCCCAAAGCAAGGAATCATGCGTCATATCACCCACCACTGGAGAAGGCCACTTTCAGTTATTTCAGCACCACACCCAGACAGAGGAGACAGGTCCCACAGCAAGGAATCATGCGTCATATCACCCAACCACTGGAGAAGGCCACTTTCAGTTATTTCGGCCCCAGCACCCAGACAGAGGAGAGAGGTCCCACAGCAAGGAATCATGCATCATATCACCCACCACCGGAGAAGGCCACTTTCAGTTATATCGGCACCAGCACCCAGACAGAGGAGAGAGGTCCCACAGCAAGGAATCATGCATCATATCACCCACCACCGGAGAAGGCCACTTTCAGTTATTTCGGCCCCAGCACCCAGACAGAGGAGAGAGGTCCCACAGCAAGGAATCATGCGTCATATCACCCACCACCGGAGAAGGCCACTTTCAGTTATTTATGCCCCAGCACCCAGACAGAGGAGAGAGGTCCCACAGCAAGGAATCATGCCTCATATCACCCACCACTGGAGAAGGCCACTTTCAGTTATTTCGGCCCCAGCACCCAGACAGAGGATACAGGTCCCACAGCAAGGAATCATGCGTCATATCACCCACCACCGGAGAAGGCCACTTTCAGTTATATCGGCACCAGCACCCAGACAGAGGAGAGAGGTCCCACAGCAAGGAATCATGCGTCATATCACCCAACACCGGAGAAGGCCACTTTCAGTTATTTATGCCCCAGCACCCAGACAGAGGAGAGAGGTCCCACAGCAAGGAATCATGCGTCATATCACCCACCACTGGAGAAGGCCACTTTCAGTTATTTATGCCCCACCACCCAGACAGAGGAGAGAGGTCCCACAGCAAGGAATCATGCGTCATATCACCCACCACCGGAGAAGGCCACTTTCAGTTATTTCGGCCCCAGCACCCAGACAGAGGAGAGAGGTCCCACAGCAAGGAATCATGCGTCATATCACCCACCACTGGAGAAGGCCACTTTCAGTTATTTATGCCCCACCACCCAGACAGAGGAGAGAGGTCCCACAGCAAGGAATCATGCGTCATATCACCCACCACCTGAGAAGGCCACTTTCAGTTATTTACGCCCCAGCACCCAGACAGAGGAGAGAGGTCCCACAGCAAGGAATCATGCGTCATATCACCCACCACTGGAGAAGGCCACTTTCAGTTATATCGGCACCAGCACCCAGACAGAGGAGAGAGGTCCCACAGCAAGGAATCATGCGTCATATCACCCACCACCGGAGAAGGCCACTTTCAGTTATTTCATGCCCCAGCACCCAGATAGAGGAGAGAGGTCCCACAGCAAGGAATCATGCGTCATATCACCCACCACTGGAGAAGGCCACTTTCAGTTATTTATGCCCCACCACCCAGACAGAGGAGAGAGGTCCCACAGCAAGGAATCATGCATCATATCACCCACCACCGGAGAAGGCCACTTTCAGTTATTTCGGCCCCAGCACCCAGACAGAGGAAAGAGGTCCCAACAGCAAGGAATCATGCGTCATATCACCCACCACTGGAGAAGGCCACTTTCAGTTATTTATGCCCCACCACCCAGACAGAGGAGAGAGGTCCCACAGCAAGGAATCATGCGTCATATCACCCACCACCGGAGAAGGCCACTTTCAGTTATTTATGCCCCAGCACCCAGACAGAGGAGAGAGTTCCCACAGCAAGGAATCATGCATCATATCACCCACCACTGGAGAAGGCCACTTTCAGTTATTTATGCCCCACCACCCAGACAGAGGAGAGAGGTCCCACAGCAAGGAATCATGCGTCATATACACCCACCACCGGAGAAGGCCACTTTCAGTTATTTCGTCCCCAGCACCCAGACAGAGGAGAGAGATCCCACAGCAAGGAATCATGCGTCATATCACCCACCACTGGAGAAGGCCACTTTCAGTTATTTCGGCCCAGCACCCAGACAGAGGAGAGAGGTCCCACAGCAAGGAATCATGTGTCATATCACCCACCACTGGAGAAGGCCACTTTCAGTTATTTCGGCCCAGCACCCAGACCGAGGATACAGGTTCCACAAAAAGGAATCATGCGTCATATCATCCACCACTGGAGAAGGCCACTTTCACTTATTTTGGCCCCAGCACCCAGACAGAGGAGAGAGGTCCCACAGCAAGGAATCATGCGTCATATCACCCAACACCGGAGAAGGCCACTTTCAGTTATTTATGCCCCACCACCCAGACAGAGGAGAGAGGTCCCACAGCAAGGAATCATGCGTCATATCACCCACCACTGGAGAAGGCCACTTTCAGTTTTTTATGCCCCACCACCCAGACAGAGGAGAGAGGTCCCACAGCGAGGAATCATGCATCACATCACCCACCACCGGAGAAGGCCACTTTCAGTTATTTTGGCCCTAACACCCGGACAGAGGAGAGAGGTCCCACAGCAAGGAATCATGCCTCATATCACCCACCACTGGAGAAGGCCACTTTCAGTTATTTCGGCCCAGCACCCAGACAGAGGATACAGGTCCCACAGCAAGGAATCATGCGTCATATCACTCACCACCGGAGAAGGCCACTTTCAGTTATATCGGCACCAGCACCCAGACAGAGGAGAGAGGTCCCACAGCAAGGAATCATGCGTCATATCACCCAACACCAGAGAAGGCCACTTTCAGATTATTTCGGCCCCAGCACCCAGACAGAGGAGAGAGGTCCCACAGCATGGAATCATGCGTCATATCAGCCACCACTGGAGAAGGCCACTTTCAGTTATTTATGCCCCACCACCCAGACAGAGGAGAGAGGTCCCACAGCAAGGAATCATGCATCATATCACCCACCACCGGAGAAGGCCACTTTCAGTTATTTCGGCCCCAGCACCCAGACAAAGGAGAGAGGTCCCACAGCAAGGAATCATGCGTCATATCACCCACCACTGGAGAAGGCCACATTCAGTTATTTATGCCCCACCACCCAGACAGAAGAGAGAGGTCCCACAGCAAGGAATCATGCATCATATACCCCACCACCTCAGAAGGCCACTTTCAGTTATTTCGTCCCCAGCACCCAGACAGAGGAAAGAGGTCCCACAGCAAGGAATCATGCGTCATCTCACCCACCACCGGAGAAGGCCACTTTCAGTTATTTCGTCCCAAGCACCCAGACAGAGGAGAGAGGTCCCACAGCAAGGAATCATGCGTCATATCACCCACCAATGGAGAAGGCCACTTTCAGTTATTTATGCCCCACCACCCAGACAGAGGAGAGAGGTCCCACAGCAAGGAATCATGCATCATATCACCCACCACCGGAGAAGGCCACTTTCAGTTATATCGGCACCAGCACCCAGACAGAGGAGAGAGGTCCCACAGAAAGGAATCATGCGTCATATCACCCACCACCGGAGAAGGCCACTTTCAGTTATTTCTGCCCCAGCACCCAGACAGAGGACAGAGGTCCCACAGCAAGGAATCATGCGTCATATCACCCACCACCGGAGAAGGCCACTTTCAGTTATTTATGCCCCACCACCCAGACAGAGGAGAGAGGTCCCACAGCAAGGAATCATGCGTCATATCACCCACCACCGGAGAAGGCCACTTTCAGTTATTTATGCCCCACCACCAAGACAGAGGAGAGAGGTCCCACAGCAAGGAATCATGCGTCATATCACCCACCACCGGAGAAGGCCACTTTCAGTTATTTCGTCCCCAGCACCCAGACGGAGAGAGAGGTCCCAAAGCAAGGAATCATGCGTCATATCACCCACCACTGGAGAAGGCCACTTTCAGTTATTTATGCCCCAGCACCCAGACAGAGGAGAGAGTTCCCACAGCAAGGAATCATGCGTCATATCACCCTCCACTGGAGAAGGCCACTTTCAGTTATTTATGCCCCACCACCCAGACAGAGGAGAGAGGTCCCACAGCAAGGAATCATGCATCATATCACCTCACCACTGAGAAGGCCACTTTCAGTTATTTCGTCCCCCAGCACCCAGACAGAGGAGAGAGGTCCCACAGCAAGGAATCATGTGTCATATCACCCACCACTGGAGAAGGCCACTTTCAGTTATTTCGGCCCAGCACCCAGACAGAGGATAGAGGTCCCACAGCAAGGAATCATGTGTCATATCACCCACCACTGGAGAAGGCCACTTTCAGTTATTTCGGCCCAGCACCAAGATCAGAGGATACAGGTTCCACACAAGGAATCATGCGTCATATCATCCACCACTGGAGAAGGCCACTTTCACTTATTTTGGCCCCAGCACCCAGACAGAGGAGAGAGGTCCCACAGCAAGGAATCATGTGTCATATCACCCACCACTGGAGAAGGCCACTTTCAGTTATTTCGACCCAGCACCCAGACTGAGGATACAGGTTCCACTGCAAGGAATCATGCGTCATATCACCCACCACTGGAGAAGGCCACTTTCAGTTATTTTGGCCCCAGCTCCCAGACAGAGGATAGAGGTCCCACATCAAGGAATAATGCGTCATATCACCCACCACTGGAGAAGGCCACTTTCAGTTATTTATGCCCCACCACCCAGACAGAGGTGAGAGGTCCAACAGCAAGGAATCACTGCGTCATATCACCCACCACTGGAGAAGGCCACTTTCAGTTATTTCGGCCCAGCACCCAGACAGAGGATACAGGTCCCACAGCAAGGAAACATGCGTAATATCACCCACCACTGGAGAAGGCCACTTTCAGTTATTTCGGCCCCAGCACACAGACAGAGGAGAGAGGTCCCACAGCAAGGAATCATGCGCTCATATCACCCACCACTGGAGAAGGCCACTTTCAGTTATTTAGTCCCCAGCACCCAGACAGAGAGAGAGGTCCCACAGCAAGGAATCATGCATCATATCACCCACCACCAGAGAAGGCCACTTTCAGTTATTATCGGCACCAGCACCCAGACAGAGGAAAGAGTTCCCAAAGCAAGGAATCATGCGTCATATCACCCACCAGTGGAGAAGGCCACTTTCAGTTATTTCGGCCCCAGCACCCAGACAGAGGAGAGAGGTCCCACAGCAAGGAATCATGCGTCATATCACCCACCACTGGAGAAGGCCACTTTCAGTTATTTATGCCCCACCACCCAGACAGTGGAGAGAGGTCCCACAGCAAGGAATCATGCATCATATCACCCACCACCGGAGAAGGCCACTTTCAGTTATATCGGCACCAGCACCCAGACAGAGGAGAAAGGCCCCACAGCAAGGAATCATGCGTCATATCACCCACCACCGGAGAAGGCCACTTTCAGTTATTTATGCCCCACCACCCAGACAGAGGAGAGAGGTCCCACAGCAAGGGAATCATGCGTGTCATATCACCCATCCACCGGAGAAGGCCACTTTCAGTTATTTCGCCCCAGCACCCAGACAGAGGAGAGAGGTCCCACAGCAAGGAATCATGCGTCATATCACCCACCACTGGAGAAGGCCACTTTCAGTTATTTATGCCCCACCACCCAGACAGAGGAGAGAGGTCCCACAGCAAGGAATCATGCGTCATATCACCCCACCACCGGAGAAGGCCACTTTCAGTTATTTCGTGCCCCAGCACCCAGACAGAGGAGAGAGTCCTACAGCAAGGAATCATGCGTCATATCACCCACCACTGGAGAAGGCCACTTTCAGTTATTTATGCCCCACCACCCAGACAGAAGAGAGAGGTCCCACAGCAAGGAATCATGCGTCATATCACCCACCACTGGAGAAGGCCACTTTCAGTTATTTTGGCCCCAGCACCCAGACAGAGGAGAGAGGTCCTACAGCAAGGAATCATGCCTCATAATCACCCACCACTGGAGAAGGCCACTTTCAGTTATTTCGCCTCAGCACCCAGACAGAGGAGAGAGGTCCCACAGCAAGGAATCATGCGTCATATCACCCACCACTGGAGAAGGCCACTTTCAGTTATTTATGCCCCACCACCCAGACAAGAGGAGAGAGGTCCCACAGCGAGGAATCATTGCATCATATCACCCACCACTGGAGAAGGCCACTTTCAGTTATTTCGGCCCAGCACCCAGACAGAGGAGAGAGGTCCCACAGCAAGGAATCATGCGCCATATCACCCACCACTGGAGAAGGCCACTTTCAGTTATTTACGCCCCAGCACCCAGACAGAGAGAGAGGTCCCACAGCAAGGAATCATGCGTCATATCACCCCACCACCTGCAGAAGGCCACTTTCAGTTATTTCTGTCCCCAGCACCCAGACAGAGGAGAGAGGTCCCACAGCAAGGGAATCATGCGCCATATCACCCACCACTGGAGAAGGCCACTTTCAGTTATTTCGCCCCAGCACCCAGACAGAGGAGAGAGGTCCCACAGCAAGGAATCATGCGTCATATCACCCACCACTGGAGAAGGCCACTTTCAGTTATTTCGGCCCCAGCACCCAGACAGAGGAGAGAGGTCCCACAGCAAGGAATCATGCGTCATATCACCCACCACTGGAGAAGGCCACTTTCAGTTATTTCGGCCCCAGCACCCAGACAGAGGAGAGAGGTCCCACAGCAAGGAATCATGCGTCATATCACCCACCACTGGAGAAGGCCACTTTCAGTTATTTCTGCCCCAGCACCCAGACAGAGGAGAGAGGTCCCACAGCAAGGAATCATGCGCCATATCACCCACCACTGGAGAAGGCCACTTTCAGTTATTTTGGCCCCAGCACCCAGACAGAGGAGAGAGGTCCCACAGCAAGGAATCATGCGTCATATCACCCACCACCGGAGAAGGCCACTTTCAGTTATTTCTGGCCCAGCACCCAGACAGAGGAGAGAGGTCCCACAGCAAGGAATCATGCGTCATATCACCCACCACTGGAGAAGGCCACTTTCAGTTATTTCGGCCCCAGCACCCAGACAGAGGAGAGAGGTCCCACAGCAAGGAATCATGCGTCATATCACCCACCACTGGAGAAGGCCACTTTCAGTTATTTATGCCCCAGCACCCAGACAGAGGAGAGAGGTCCCACAGCAAGGAATCATGCGCCATATCACCCACCACTGGAGAAGGCCACTTTCAGTTATTTCTGGCCCAGCACCCAGACAGAGGAGACAGGTCCCACAGCAAGGAATCATGCGTCATATCACCCACCACTGGAGAAGGCCACTTTCAGTTATTTCGGCCCCAGCACCCAGACAGAGGAGAGAGGTCCCACAGCAAGGAATCATGCGTCATATCACCCACCACTGGAGAAGGCCACTTTCAGTTATTTCAGGCCCCAGCACCCAGACAGAGGAGAGAGGTCCCACAGCAAGGAATCATGCATCATATCACCCACCACCGGAGAAGGCCACTTTCAGTTATTTCGGCCCCAGCACCCAGACAGAGGAGAGAGGTCCCACAGCAAGGAATCATGCGTCATATCACCCACCACTGGAGAAGGCCACTTTCAGTTATTTCGGCCCCACCACCCAGACAGAGGAGAGGTTCATTCAACTTTGGGTTGCACCGCAAGATCATGGTAAAGTTAAAAATGAGGATTCAATAAAGAAGTGCCCTGAGTACAAGAATACATGGTTGAGGGGAGGCAGTTATAAATGTCTATTCTGCACAAGGGAGGCACAGGTCCTGTGGGATCCATGCCTGGTTCATTTTTATGAACGCCAGCTTGTCCACGTTGGCTGTGGACAGGCGGCCGCGTTTGTCAGTAATGACGCCCCTGCCGTGCTGAATACACGCTCAGACAAAACGCTGGCCGCCGGGCAGGCCAGCACCTCCAAGGCATAAAATGCTAACTCTGGCCACGTGGACAATTTGGAGACCCAGAAGTTGAATGGGGCCGAACCATCAGTCAGTACGTGGAGGGGGTGCAGACGCACTGTTCAACCATGTTAGTGAAATGCTGCCTCCTGCTAACACGTTCCGTATCAGGTGGTGGTGCAGTTAGCTGTGGCGTGGAGACAAAACTTTTCCACATTTCTGCCATGCTAACCCTGCCCTCAGAGGAGCTGGCCGTGACACAGCTGCGTTGGCGACCTCTTGCTCCTCCTCTGCCTTCGCCTTGGGCTTCCACCTGTTCCCCTGTGACATTTGGGAATGCTCTCAGGAGCGCTCTACCAGCGTGCGCTTGTACTCGCGCATCTTCCTATCACGCTCCAGTGCAGGAAGTAAGGTGGGCACATTGTCTTTGTACCGGGATCCAGCAGGGTGGCAACCCAGTAGTCCGCACACGTTAAAATGTGGGCAACTCTGCTGTCGTTGCGCAGGCACTGCAGCATGTAGTCGCTCATGTGTGCCAGGCTCCCCAGAGGTAAGGACAAGCTGTCCTCTGTGGGAGGCGTATCGTCATCGTCCTCCGTATCCCCCAGCCACGCACCAGTGATGGGCCTGAGCTGTGTCGGGTGCCACCCCGCTGTGAACCTGCTTCATCCTCATCCTCCTCCACCTCCTCCTCATCCTCCTCGTCCTCCAGTAGTGGGCCCTGGCTGGCCACATTTGTACCTGGCCTCTGCTGTTGCAAAACCTCCTCTGAGCCACTTCTAACAGACTGGCCTGAAAGTGCTAAAAATGACCCCTCATCCTCCTCCTCCTCCTGGGCCACCTCCTCTTCCATCATCGCCCTAAGCGTTTTCTCAAGGAGACATAGAAGTGGTATTGTAACGCTGATAACGGTGTCATCGCCACTGGCCATGTTGGTGGAGTACTCGAAACAGCGCAACAGGGCACACAGGTCTCGCATGGAGGCCCAATCATTGGTGGTGAAGTGGTGCTGTTCCGCAGTGCGACTGACGCGTGCGTGCTGCAGCTGAAACTCCACTATGGCCTGCTGCTGCTCGCACAGTCTCTCCAGCATGTGCAAGGTGGAGTTCCACCTGGTGGGCACGTCGCATATGAGGCGGTGAGCGGAAGGCCGAAGTTCCGCTGTAGCGCAGACAGGCGAGCAGCGGCAGGATGTGAACGCCGAAGCGCGCACAGACGGCCCGCACTTTATGCAGCAGCTCTGACATGTCAGGGTAGTTGTGAATGAACTTCTGCACCACCAAATTCAGCACATGCGCCAGGCAAGGGATGTGCGCCAAACCGGCTAGTCCCAGAGCTGCGACGAGATTTCGCCCATTATCGCACACCACCAGGCCGGGCTTGAGGCCCACCGGCAGAAACCACTGGTCGGTCTGTTGTTCAATACCCCGCCACAACTCCTGCGCGGTGTGGGGCCTGTCCCCCAAACATATGAGTTTCAGAATGGCCTGCTGACGCTTACCCCGGGCTGTGCTGAAGTTGGTGGTGAAGGTGTGTGGCTGACTGGATGAGCTGGTGGAAGCAGAGGAGGAGGAAGCCGAGTAGGAGGAGGAGGCTACAGGAGGCAAAGAATGATGCCTCTGCGATCCTTGGCGGCGGAAGGACGTGCGCCAAGGAACTTCCGCCTGGGGCCCAGCCGCCACTACATTTACCCAGTGTGCAGTTAGGGAGATATAGCGTCCCTGGCCGTGCTTACTGGTCCACGTATCTGTGGTTAGGTGGACCTTGCCACAGATGGCGCTGCGCAGTGCACACTTGATTTTATCGGATACTTGGTTGTGCAGGGAAGGCACGGCTGTCTTGGAGAAGTAGTGGCGGCTGGGAACAACATACTGTGGGACAGCCATGGACATCAGCTGTTTGAAGCTGTCTAGGTTCACTAGCCTGAATGACAGCATTTCAAAGGCCAGTAGTTTAGAAATGCTGGCATTCAGGCCCAGGGCCTCGAGGGTGGCTAGGTGGGAATTTACGCTTTCTCTCCAAGGTTTGTGAGATGGAGAGCTGAACGCTGCCGTGTGACATGGTGGAGATGCTTGGTGACGCAGGTGGTGGTGTCGGTGGCACATCCTCTGTTTGGTGGGCGGTAGGTGCCAACATTCCTCCCGAGGCGGAGGAAGAGGCCGAGGCAGCAGCAGAAGAGGGAGCAGGGGGAGCCAGAGTGAGTTCCTTGCTTTTAAGGTGTTTACTCCACTGCAGTTCATGCTTTGCATGTAGATGCCTGGTCATGCAGGTTGTGCTAAGGTTCAGAACGTTAATGCCTCGCTTCAGGCTCTGATGGCACAGCATGCAAACCACTCGGGTCTTGTCGTCAGCACATTGTTTAAAGAAGTGCCATGCCAGGGAACTCCTTGAAGCTGCCTTTGGGGTGCTCGGGTCCCTGGTGGCGTGTGGCCAGTAGCAGGCGAACTCCTCTGGCGGCGGCTGTTCTGCTTTTGCCCCCTGCTCCTCTTTTGCTACGCTGTTGGCTCGGTCTCACCACTGCCTCTTCCTCTGAACTATGAAAGTCAGTGGCACGACCTTCATTCCATGTGGGGTCTAGGACCTCATCGTCCCCTGCATCGTCTTCCACACAGTCTTCCTCCCTGACCTCCTGTTCGGTCTGCACACTGCAGAAAGACGCAGCAGTTGGCACTCTGTGTTTCGTCATCATCAGAGACGTGCGGACTCCGGATGAGGTGGTATTCCCATGTCCTCATCATCAGGAAACATCAGTGGTTGTGCATCAGTGCATTCTATGTCTTCCACCACTGGGGAAGGGCTAGGTGGATTCCTTGGGAAACCCTGCCAGCAGAGTCTTCAAACAGCATAAGAGACTGCTGCATAACTTGAGGCTCTGACAGTTTCCCTGATATGCATGGGGGTGATGTGACAGACTGATGGGCTTGGTTTTCAGGTGCCACCTGTGCGCTTTCTGCAGAAGACTGGGTGGGAGATAATGTTGTGAACGTGCTGGATCCACTGTCGGCCACCCAATTGACTAGCGCCTGTACCTGCTCAGGCCTTACCATCCTTAGAACGGCATTGGGCCCCACCAAATATCGCTGTAAATTCTGGCGGGTACTGGAACCTGAGGTAGTTGGTTCACTAGGACGTGTGGCTGTGGCAGAATGGCCACGCCCTCTCCCAGCACCAGAGGGTACACTAACACCACCACGACCGCGTCCGCGTCCCTTACTAGATGTTTTCCTCATTGTTACCGCTCACCAAGCACCACAATAAGAAAAAAATATTTGGCCCAATGTATTGATTTCAAATTCAGGCCTTTTTTTACAGGCACCTAACACTATCTGCCTATTTATTTATGTAGCGTATTACACTAATCCAGGCACAGCAGTAACCACTGATTTAGGGAATATCTCTTTAGGGCTAGTATTTAGGCCCTGGATGAAAGGTATCCTTTTATGGACAGATTTACACTTGGCCTGCAACAGCTGGAACACCAGATTCAGGGTATTGCTATTTTTGGCAATTGAATTTCACCCCAGAA
>JAKVIS010003744.1:0-15939 GCA_033119425.1 Bufotes viridis | reverse complement strand
CCCACCGATTGCTGAATCCCGAACTTCTCTGTCTAGGGACGGGAGTGAGGTGGATTCTCAATCCTCTTGGTACAATGCTATGCTTGATGTAATTGTCAAGGCTTTGTACCTCCCACCAGCTAGACAGGTGTTCCTTGTAAAGTTTGTTTAGTTCTTTGAAAGCTGTCTTGAAAGAGGGAGTAAATTTTTTCTGTACATAGTATTTGTCGGAAAACACTTCCTTAGCTTCCACAAGCCAGGATTCAACATTAAGGCCCCCTGCCAAGAAGCCTGCCATGCCACAATTCAAAATACACAATAATAAAGTGTCGATACAAATTACACGTTAGATCACCAAGGGTTAATACAACATAACAAAGGGGTGATACATATGCATGAATGAGTAAATTAAAATGTAACTTTTAATAGATAATTATTAGAAAATTGACCCTTAACTAAATGATAAATAAGTGGGACACAAAATACGACTGGAACCTGCGTTTTAGGTTCCAGGAAGATCCAAATGGCAAGTGTGCACGGCGGCACCCAGGTATAATAAGATTAAACCGGTGGTCTTACCGCACCATGTAGATCTGTCCTTGAGTCATGCACTGGCCTCCTTACCAATATGTGTGGAGGTCTCAGAGTTTGGTAACCAGGTGTTCCGGTATGAGGCAGGTGTAGGGGAATAGATAACTTACCCTGGTAATCCCTGCCTACGACTACAATAGTCCTTATACCCCTGCCGCGGACCCCGCGGTCGGGTATGTACCGGAACCTAACCCTGGAATTTGATCCGCCCTAGTAGGCCCTTTGCTGCCAGGTCCCTACATGCATGTTTCGCAAGAAGAATTGCTCATCAGGGAAACATGGGGAGCCTAGGGGCTGTTCACTGTCTGGTCCGATCCCTAGATGAAAAGAAAGATGGAATCCAGGTAGTGCTGAACATGGAGTGAGGACAACTGATGCCGGTCCCACTCAGGCGTCTTGTGGCTGGATGTAGCCTGTATGGCGCTAATCGCGCCAGTATTTAAATCCTGTGTCCAAATCGAGGCTTGGATGACGTACCTCCCTGACGTGGAGCGCTGCGTGTCAGCAGGCGCATGCGCAACAGCGTCCGAATGTGAAGGAAACGTCAGACTTCGCGCTAGTGATTTGAGTAACTTCATAGCGCTCGGTCTCGCCTGATATCGCGAGACTTCAAGTGCGGTTGCCAGGAGACAGGGACGCTTCTCCCGGCAATCGCTCTTTGCGCATCTTCTGTTATGAAGACGCGCTCAATTGGAGATGGCATTTTATGCAGGCCAGGTCAAACCTGTAACTTAAGCTGAGTTATCCTCAGATATTGTACCGGGCCGCGGATGTCAAGGAATTTGTCAAATATGGAGGAGTAAGGTTTAGTTGAAATAATTTTAAACAAAGCAACTAAAACTAGTCTGTTCATTTAGACCTGTGGGTGAAGCCGTTCTTAAAATGAATATCCAGCGTGTTTCTCTCTGGAGCAGGAGACGATCCCAGTCCCCTCCACGGACCGGGGGAGCAATTCTCTCAATGCCCATTGCTGAAGAGACGGAGTTTAGGAGACAGGCGAACAATCTAAGAGAGAGATTCCTGAGTAGAGGATACCCAGATGAAATCTTGAGGAAAGCATTCCATAGGGCAGTCACCATGGATCGTGTAGACCTGCTCACACCCAGAAATAAAACTGAGGGAGAGAGAAAGATCCGTCTGATTACAACTTTTGATGGGAGTACGGATCGCATGAGAGGGATTCTTAAAAAACACTGGCAGGTACTGATGGTGGATCCAGACCTGAGAGAGGTCATCCATGATTATCCCCAAATTACATTCAGAAGGGGCACTAGCCTCAGAGATTCCCTCGTACATAGCCACTACACCCCGCCACCTGGTAGAGGCACGTGGCTGGACCAAAAAACAGTAGGCTGTTACAGATGTGGAGGGTGTGTGGCTTGCAGTATAGTGGTGAATGGCAAAACGTTTTACAGTACAAACTTGCAGCGGTCCTTTCCTATTAAGGAATTCATCAATTGTAAAACCCTGGGGGTTATCTATAAGATCACCTGTATATGCAAGCAGGAATACATAGGGAAAACCAGGAGAGAGCTGCGCCGCAGACTGGGGGAGCACCTTAATGACATTGCAAACAAGAGGGATACTCCAGTATCTAGGCATATTCATGAATGCCACCAGGGAAACCCCAAATGTATTACAGCAATGGGCATTGAGAGAATTGCTCCCCGGTCCGTGGAGGGGACTGGGATCGTCTCCTGCTCCAGAGAGAAACACGCTGGATATTCATTTTAAGAACGGCTTCACCCACAGGTCTAAATGAACAGACTAGTTTTAGTTGCTTTGTTTAAAATTATTTCAACTAAACCTTACTCCTCCATATTTGACAAATTCCTTGACATCCGCGGCCCGGTACAATATCTGAGGATAACTCAGCTTAAGTTACAGGTTTGACCTGGCCTGCATAAAATGCCATCTCCAATTGAGCGCGTCTTCATAACAGAAGATGCGCAAAGAGCGATTACCGGGAGAAGCGTCCCTGTCTCCTGGCAACCGCACTTGAAGTCTCGCGATATCAGGCGAGACCGAGCGCTATGAAGTTACTCAAATCACTAGCGCGAAGTCTGACGCTTCCTTCACATTCGGACGCTGTTGCGCATGCGCCTGTTGACACGCAGCGCTCCACGTCAGGGAGGTACGTCATCCAAGCCTCGATTTGGACACAGGATTTAAATACTGGCGCGATTTAGCGCCATACAGGCTACATCCAGCCACAAGACGCCTGAGTGGGACCGGCATCAGTTGTCCTCACTCCATGTTCAGCACTACCTGGATTCCATCTTTCTTTTCATCTAGGGATCGGACCAGACAGTGAACAGCCCCTAGGCTCCCCATGTTTCCCCTGATGAGCAATTCTTCTTGCGAAACATGCATGTAGGGACCTGGCAGCAAAGGGCCTACTAGGGCGGATCAAATTCCAGGGTTAGGTTCCGGTACATACCCGACCGCGGGGTCCGCGGCAGGGGTATAAGGACTATTGTAGTCGTAGGCAGGGATTACCAGGGTAAGTTATCTATTCCCCTACACCTGCCTCATACCGGAACACCTGGTTACCAAACTCTGAGACCTCCACACATATTGGTAAGGAGGCCAGTGCATGACTCAAGGACAGATCTACATGGTGCGGTAAGACCACCGGTTTAATCTTATTATACCTGGGTGCCGCCGTGCACACTTGCCATTTGGATCTTCCTGGAACCTAAAACGCAGGTTCCAGTCGTATTTTGTGTCCCACTTATTTATCATTTAGTTAAGGGTCAATTTTCTAATAATTATCTATTAAAAGTTACATTTTAATTTACTCATTCATGCATATGTATCACCCCTTTGTTATGTTGTATTAACCCTTGGTGATCTAACGTGTAATTTGTATCGACACTTTATTATTGTGTATTTTGAATTGTGGCATGGCAGGCTTCTTGGCAGGGGGCCTTAATGTTGAATCCTGGCTTGTGGAAGCTAAGGAAGTGTTTTCCGACAAATACTATGTACAGAAAAAATTTACTCCCTCTTTCAAGACAGCTTTCAAAGAACTAAACAAACTTTACAAGGAACACCTGTCTAGCTGGTGGGAGGTACAAAGCCTTGACAATTACATCAAGCATAGCATTGTACCAAGAGGATTGAGAATCCACCTCACTCCCGTCCCTAGACAGAGAAGTTCGGGATTCAGCAATCGGTGGGAGGAGCTAGCCACTAGTAGCTCCCTTAAGTTTATGACTCTTCTGCTTGAAGAGGAGAGGATAAACCTAGAAAGTCTTGGAGAAAAATTAAAAACTCAAATTGAGATCACCAAGACTTTCTCGGAAGACCCAGAGTTTAATAACAAAGAAAAACAACTGCAAGCATCCATTGAAAAATATCAGTATTACCTTCGTGAACGTAAGCATCGGCAGTTCACTAAGGACCTTGCAGAGTTTAAAGAAAATAAAGCTTATTCTGTACTGAAGGATAAAACAACTACTAGAGAGGCTGCCTCTGATTCATCTATTACAGAGACAGACCTCTCAGATAGTGAAAGAGAACAAACGGGCACCTATAACAAGAAAAACAAAAACACGTATAGGAGAGGAAGAGGTAGAGGCCGCGGCAGAGGTCAAGCGCCTGGTTTTTAGATCCAACAATAAACTATCCGTTAAGGAACAGATCCAAAACTCGGGAGCAACAGGCCCCCAAGTGATAAACTTATCACGTAGAATACTTAACACTACAGAGATGACGGTTCTAAGTAAAGGCCTGTCCTTTGTTCCTACACGTCGTTTTGATGCATTTACATGGACCAAAGACTTGCATTTATTTGCCAGAAAACTGAGATGGCACAAATTCTTTAAGAATAAGGATAAACGACAATGTCAGGAACTAGGAATACCCACCAATATGTTATCTGATGTAAGGCTACTTGAGAGTTTGCAGGAGGGAGGCAAAGAGTCCTTAGGAGAGGGTCCCTTTACCTCACTAAGGAACAAGAGTGTCAAAATGCCCCCCTGGGCGATATATCATGTATTGACGCCTTCCTGCAACTGGTCTCAGCAGACTTACGGAAAATCCCTTCATCCCTTGAAGCTTCTAACTGTAATAGGGATGAATGGAGAGCAATTAAATCCCTTAGGGATGACTCCTGGGATCACCGTGAAACCCTCGGACAAAGGGGGGAACACGGTGATTTTAGACTCTGACAGATACAGATTGATGTGTGAACATATCCTGCAGGACAAAAACAATTATGAGAGATTATTATCTAACCCCACTGAGGTGTATTTATCAGAACTTAAAAGCATTCTCTCAGAGGCCAAAATTGAAAAACTTATATCTGAAGATGAATTTGATTTTCTGTGTCCCAGGAACCCAGTTGTTGCAACATTTTATAGCCTTCCCAAGGTACATAAAGGGACCAGCCCCCTAAGAGGGAGACCGATAGTCTCAGGCATTGGGAGTATTTGCCAAAATATCGGAATCTACATTGACAAGATCCTAATGCCTTTCGTAGTATCCCTTCCGTCATACGTGAGGGATACTATGGACCTCTTGAAGAGACTGGAGGGCATCAATGTGGAACAACAGGCTGTCCTGGGTAGTATTGATGTTGAGGCGCTGTATTCCTCCATCCCCCATGCTGCGGGATTGAGAGCGGTGGAATACTACCTCAGCATGAGGGGGTGTCAATATACAGCGCACAACAAATTCACTTTGAAGTTATTGGAATACCTATTAACTCACAATTTTTTCTTGTTTGGCACTAAGCTTTACCACCAGCTCAGGGGCACGGCCATGGGATGCTCCTGTGCGCCGGCCTATGCTAATCTGCTCCTGGGCTGGTGGGAGGCGACCAGGGTTTTTTCGGATACGATGTCGTCGAGTACCGGGCCCATAGGATTATGGGTCCGGTACATCGATGACATTTTTGTAATATGGAACGATACTCTACCATCCTTTGCAGAGTTTGTGGCTACACTGAACTGCAATGATATTGGCCTCAGATTTACCTATGAGGCTAGCGCAGATACCCTCCCATTCCTGGATATCTCTATCTCACGTAAGGGACCAGATGAACTATCAACAACCATTTTTCGTAAACCTACCTCCACAAACTCCGTCCTACATTGGAGCAGTAGCCATTTTATCCCTTTGAAAAGGGGTATTCCATTTGGGCAGTATCTACGCCTGCGGCGTAACTGCTCTGAAGAGACGGAGTTTAGGAGACAGGCGAACAATCTAAGAGAGAGATTCCTGAGTAGAGGATACCCAGATGAAATCTTGAGGAAAGCATTCCATAGGGCAGTCACCATGGATCGTGTAGACCTGCTCACACCCAGAAATAAAACTGAGGGAGAGAGAAAGATCCGTCTGATTACAACTTTTGATGGGAGTACGGATCGCATGAGAGGGATTCTTAAAAACACTGGCAGGTACTGATGGTGGACCCAGATCTGAGAGAGGTCATCCATGATTATCCCCAAATTACATTCAGAAGGGGCACTAGCCTCAGAGATTCCCTCGTACATAGCCACTACACCCCGCCACCTGGTAGAGGCACGTGGCTGGACCAGAAAACAGTAGGCTGTTACAGATGTGGAGGGTGTGTGGCTTGCAGTATAGTGGTGAATGGCAAAACGTTTTACAGTACAAACTTGCAGCGGTCCTTTCCTATTAAGGAATTCATCAATTGTAAAACCCTGGGGGTTATCTATAAGATCACCTGTATATGCAAGCAGGAATACATAGGGAAAACCAGGAGAGAGCTGCGCCGCAGACTGGGGGAGCACCTTAATGACATTGCAAACAAGAGGGATACTCCAGTATCTAGGCATATTCATGAATGCCACCAGGGAAACCCCAAATGTATTACAGCAATGGGCATTGAGAGAATTGCTCCCCGGTCCGTGGAGGGGACTGGGATCGTCTCCTGCTCCAGAGAGAAACACGCTGGATATTCATTTTAAGAACGGCTTCACCCACAGGTCTAAATGAACAGACTAGTTTTAGTTGCTTTGTTTAAAATTATTTCAACTAAACCTTACTCCTCCATATTTGACAAATTCCTTGACATCCGCGGCCCGGTACAATATCTGAGGATAACTCAGCTTAAGTTACAGGTTTGACCTGGCCTGCATAAAATGCCATCTCCAATTGAGCGCGTCTTCATAACAGAAGATGCGCAAAGAGCGATTACCGGGAGAAGCGTCCCTGTCTCCTGGCAACCGCACTTGAAGTCTCGCGATATCAGGCGAGACCGAGCGCTATGAAGTTACTCAAATCACTAGCGCGAAGTCTGACGCTTCCTTCACATTCGGACGCTGTTGCGCATGCGCCTGTTGACACGCAGCGCTCCACGTCAGGGAGGTACGTCATCCAAGCCTCGATTTGGACACAGGATTTAAATACTGGCGCGATTTAGCGCCATACAGGCTACATCCAGCCACAAGACGCCTGAGTGGGACCGGCATCAGTTGTCCTCACTCCATGTTCAGCACTACCTGGATTCCATCTTTCTTTTCATCTAGGGATCGGACCAGACAGTGAACAGCCCCTAGGCTCCCCATGTTTCCCCTGATGAGCAATTCTTCTTGCGAAACATGCATGTAGGGACCTGGCAGCAAAGGGCCTACTAGGGCGGATCAAATTCCAGGGTTAGGTTCCGGTACATACCCGACCGCGGGGTCCGCGGCAGGGGTATAAGGACTATTGTAGTCGTAGGCAGGGATTACCAGGGTAAGTTATCTATTCCCCTACACCTGCCTCATACCGGAACACCTGGTTACCAAACTCTGAGACCTCCACACATATTGGTAAGGAGGCCAGTGCATGACTCAAGGACAGATCTACATGGTGCGGTAAGACCACCGGTTTAATCTTATTATACCTGGGTGCCGCCGTGCACACTTGCCATTTGGATCTTCCTGGAACCTAAAACGCAGGTTCCAGTCGTATTTTGTGTCCCACTTATTTATCATTTAGTTAAGGGTCAATTTTCTAATAATTATCTATTAAAAGTTACATTTTAATTTACTCATTCATGCATATGTATCACCCCTTTGTTATGTTGTATTAACCCTTGGTGATCTAACGTGTAATTTGTATCGACACTTTATTATTGTGTATTTTGAATTGTGGCATGGCAGGCTTCTTGGCAGGGGGCCTTAATGTTGAATCCTGGCTTGTGGAAGCTAAGGAAGTGTTTTCCGACAAATACTATGTACAGAAAAAATTTACTCCCTCTTTCAAGACAGCTTTCAAAGAACTAAACAAACTTTACAAGGAACACCTGTCTAGCTGGTGGGAGGTACAAAGCCTTGACAATTACATCAAGCATAGCATTGTACCAAGAGGATTGAGAATCCACCTCACTCCCGTCCCTAGACAGAGAAGTTCGGGATTCAGCAATCGGTGGGAGGAGCTAGCCACTAGTAGCTCCCTTAAGTTTATGACTCTTCTGCTTGAAGAGGAGAGGATAAACCTAGAAAGTCTTGGAGAAAAATTAAAAACTCAAATTGAGATCACCAAGACTTTCTCGGAAGACCCAGAGTTTAATAACAAAGAAAAACAACTGCAAGCATCCATTGAAAAATATCAGTATTACCTTCGTGAACGTAAGCATCGGCAGTTCACTAAGGACCTTGCAGAGTTTAAAGAAAATAAAGCTTATTCTGTACTGAAGGATAAAACAACTACTAGAGAGGCTGCCTCTGATTCATCTATTACAGAGACAGACCTCTCAGATAGTGAAAGAGAACAAACGGGCACCTATAACAAGAAAAACAAAAACACGTATAGGAGAGGAAGAGGTAGAGGCCGCGGCAGAGGTCAAGCGCCTGGTTTTTAGATCCAACAATAAACTATCCGTTAAGGAACAGATCCAAAACTCGGGAGCAACAGGCCCCCAAGTGATAAACTTATCACGTAGAATACTTAACACTACAGAGATGACGGTTCTAAGTAAAGGCCTGTCCTTTGTTCCTACACGTCGTTTTGATGCATTTACATGGACCAAAGACTTGCATTTATTTGCCAGAAAACTGAGATGGCACAAATTCTTTAAGAATAAGGATAAACGACAATGTCAGGAACTAGGAATACCCACCAATATGTTATCTGATGTAAGGCTACTTGAGAGTTTGCAGGAGGGAGGCAAAGAGTCCTTAGGAGAGGGTCCCTTTACCTCACTAAGGAACAAGAGTGTCAAAATGCCCCCCCTGGGCGATATATCATGTATTGACGCCTTCCTGCAACTGGTCTCAGCAGACTTACGGAAAATCCCTTCATCCCTTGAAGCTTCTAACTGTAATAGGGATGAATGGAGAGCAATTAAATCCCTTAGGGATGACCCTGGGATCACCGTGAAACCCTCGGACAAAGGGGGGAACACGGTGATTTTAGACTCTGACAGATACAGATTGATGTGTGAACATATCCTGCAGGACAAAAACAATTATGAGAGATTATTATCTAACCCCACTGAGGTGTATTTATCAGAACTTAAAAGCATTCTCTCAGAGGCCAAAATTGAAAAACTTATATCTGAAGATGAATTTGATTTTCTGTGTCCCAGGAACCCAGTTGTTGCAACATTTTATAGCCTTCCCAAGGTACATAAAGGGACCAGCCCCCTAAGAGGGAGACCGATAGTCTCAGGCATTGGGAGTATTTGCCAAAATATCGGAATCTACATTGACAAAATCCTAATGCCTTTCGTAGTATCCCTTCCGTCATACGTGAGGGATACTATGGACCTCTTGAAGAGACTGGAGGGCATCAATGTGGAACAACGGGCTGTCCTGGGTAGTATTGATGTTGAGGCGCTGTATTCCTCCATCCCCCATGCTGCGGGATTGAGAGCGGTGGAATATTACCTCAGCATGAGGGGGTGTCAGTATACAGCGCATAACAAATTCACTTTGAAGTTATTGGAATACCTATTAACTCACAATTTTTTCTTGTTTGGCACTAAGCTTTACCACCAGCTCAGGGGCACGGCCATGGGATGCTCCTGTGCGCCGGCCTATGCTAATCTGCTCCTGGGCTGGTGGGAGGCGACCAGGGTTTTTTCGGATACGATGTCGTCGAGTACCGGGCCCATAGGATTATGGGTCCGGTACATCGATGACATTTTTGTAATATGGAACGATACTCTACCATCCTTTGCAGAGTTTGTGGCCACACTGAACTGCAATGATATTGGCCTCAGATTTACCTATGAGGCTAGCACAGATACCCTCCCTTTCCTGGATATCTCTATCTCACGTAAGGGACCAGATGAACTATCAACAACCATTTTTCGTAAACCTACCTCCACAAACTCCGTCCTACATTGGAGCAGTAGCCATTTTATCCCTTTGAAAAGGGGCATTCCATTTGGGCAGTATCTACGCCTGCGGCGTAACTGCTCTGAAGAGACGGAGTTTAGGAGACAGGCGAACAATCTAAGAGAGAGATTCCTGAGTAGAGGATACCCAGATGAAATCTTGAGGAAAGCATTCCATAGGGCAGTCACCATGGATCGTGTAGACCTGCTCACACCCAGAAATAAAACTGAGGGAGAGAGAAAGATCCGTCTGATTACAACTTTTGATGGGAGTACGGATCGCATGAGAGGGATTCTTAAAAACACTGGCAGGTACTGATGGTGGACCCAGATCTGAGAGAGGTCATCCATGATTATCCCCAAATTACATTCAGAAGGGGCACTAGCCTCAGAGATTCCCTCGTACATAGCCACTACACCCCGCCACCTGGTAGAGGCACGTGGCTGGACCAGAAAACAGTAGGCTGTTACAGATGTGGAGGGTGTGTGGCTTGCAGTATAGTGGTGAATGGCAAAACGTTTTACAGTACAAACTTGCAGCGGTCCTTTCCTATTAAGGAATTCATCAATTGTAAAACCCTGGGGGTTATCTATAAGATCACCTGTATATGCAAGCAGGAATACATAGGGAAAACCAGGAGAGAGCTGCGCCGCAGACTGGGGGAGCACCTTAATGACATTGCAAACAAGAGGGATACTCCAGTATCTAGGCATATTCATGAATGCCACCAGGGAAACCCCAAATGTATTACAGCAATGGGCATTGAGAGAATTGCTCCCCGGTCCGTGGAGGGGACTGGGATCGTCTCCTGCTCCAGAGAGAAACACGCTGGATATTCATTTTAAGAACGGCTTCACCCACAGGTCTAAATGAACAGACTAGTTTTAGTTGCTTTGTTTAAAATTATTTCAACTAAACCTTACTCCTCCATATTTGACAAATTCCTTGACATCCGCGGCCCGGTACAATATCTGAGGATAACTCAGCTTAAGTTACAGGTTTGACCTGGCCTGCATAAAATGCCATCTCCAATTGAGCGCGTCTTCATAACAGAAGATGCGCAAAGAGCGATTACCGGGAGAAGCGTCCCTGTCTCCTGGCAACCGCACTTGAAGTCTCGCGATATCAGGCGAGACCGAGCGCTATGAAGTTACTCAAATCACTAGCGCGAAGTCTGACGCTTCCTTCACATTCGGACGCTGTTGCGCATGCGCCTGTTGACACGCAGCGCTCCACGTCAGGGAGGTACGTCATCCAAGCCTCGATTTGGACACAGGATTTAAATACTGGCGCGATTTAGCGCCATACAGGCTACATCCAGCCACAAGACGCCTGAGTGGGACCGGCATCAGTTGTCCTCACTCCATGTTCAGCACTACCTGGATTCCATCTTTCTTTTCATCTAGGGATCGGACCAGACAGTGAACAGCCCCTAGGCTCCCCATGTTTCCCCTGATGAGCAATTCTTCTTGCGAAACATGCATGTAGGGACCTGGCAGCAAAGGGCCTACTAGGGCGGATCAAATTCCAGGGTTAGGTTCCGGTACATACCCGACCGCGGGGTCCGCGGCAGGGGTATAAGGACTATTGTAGTCGTAGGCAGGGATTACCAGGGTAAGTTATCTATTCCCCTACACCTGCCTCATACCGGAACACCTGGTTACCAAACTCTGAGACCTCCACACATATTGGTAAGGAGGCCAGTGCATGACTCAAGGACAGATCTACATGGTGCGGTAAGACCACCGGTTTAATCTTATTATACCTGGGTGCCGCCGTGCACACTTGCCATTTGGATCTTCCTGGAACCTAAAACGCAGGTTCCAGTCGTATTTTGTGTCCCACTTATTTATCATTTAGTTAAGGGTCAATTTTCTAATAATTATCTATTAAAAGTTACATTTTAATTTACTCATTCATGCATATGTATCACCCCTTTGTTATGTTGTATTAACCCTTGGTGATCTAACGTGTAATTTGTATCGACACTTTATTATTCTGCAGTTTGACTCCCTATAGAACATAGATATAATTTTTTTATTTCATTGCTAGCTGCTGCACTTTGCAGTATAACCTTACAGTACATGAAACTAATGACCCTTCCAACACTAAGAGCAAGACTTAAACAAGATTATCAGAGCTAGTAGGTGGGCTCTAATCACAAATATAATTTTTAGGTCTAACTTAGTATTTGAACATAATTGAAGAAGGCATTCGTGTTTTCTTGTGTACTTAGCATAGTACTATAAAACAATGCAAAGAAACACAGAACAACAAACTCAGGTCCCACCGAGATTTGAACTCGGATCGCTGGATTCAAAGTCCAGAGTGCTAACCATTACACCATGGAACCTCCCATTAGAGAGCTCTATTGATGGCCCTCTATGGTGTTTCATATTGAATTATATTAGCACCTACATAAATAAGACTAAAAAAATTGCCTATTTACTCTTAGCACACAGGCTAATATAGTAAAATACAATTCAGTCCAGTGACTCAAGTTGATATCTTCTCTGATTGGAGTGGTTGATTGTCCCTTTTCTTCTCCATCAGGCCCAGAGTGCCATGATAACATCTCTTGTCCATGGCAAATCTTATACTTAGCTTCTATTTGGCATTTAAAATGAATAATATAGGAATATATACATGTTGCAGGAAATAACATTGAGAATAAGAGAAGGCTATTGCAATTGAATATATTTTGGGTTCCAACAATTAATACTGTTTCACCTAGAGGGTGAACCTGGTGTGTAATTTCAAAGTGTTATTGTGAACACTCTGAAATTATGTTTTTAATTTGTCATATGTATTGTAATGTAAAGTGACCCATTAGGAGCCAGATTGAATCTTTAGCACCTTGCTTTTCTAGCTCCCTCTCTCAAGCCTCTACCTTAAACTCCCGCCTGACACTTATTTAACAGTACTTTATCTTTTGCCCATCACTATGCCTTCAGCGACCCCAGGTGCCCACATTCCTATAATTTTTGTTTTGTACTGTGCACCCCAAATACCATATATCAGAAATAATAGTGACCTAACTAGTTTTTCTAAAAATAATAGTTTCAAACAGTTCCCTAGAAGAAAATACTTCCTCTCACAATAATTTTCACATGCTGTGCCCTACACAGTGACTTAGCCTGCTTAGTGTCATGAACACAGTAAGAGTGTCCTCTTTAAACCTTGACACAGGGTAATAATGCCACAATAATAGTGTACCGTATTGCCCCCACACAGCAATTCTGACCACAACATGGTAAAAGTCTGCAGTTTGACTCCCTATAGAACATAGATATAATTTTTTTATTTCATTGCTAGCTGCTGCACTTTGCAGTATAACCTTACAGTACATGAAACTAATGACCCTTCCAACACTAAGAGCAAGACTTAAACAAGATTATCAGAGCTAGTAGGTGGGCTCTAATCACAAATATAATTTTTAGGTCTAACTTAGTATTTGAACATAATTGAAGAAGGCATTTGTGTTTTCTTGTGTACTTAGCATAGTACTATAAAACAATGCAAAGAAACACAGAACAACAAACTCAGGTCCCACCGAGAATTGAACTCGGATCGCTGGATTCAAAATCCAGAGTGCTAACCATTTCACCATGGAACCTCCCATTAGTGAGCTCTATTGATGGCCCTCTATGGTGTTTCATATTGAATTATATTAGCACCTACATAAATAAGACTAAAACAATTGCCTATTTACTCTTAGCACACAGGCTAATATAGTAAAATACAATTCAGTCCAGTGACTCAAGTTGATATCTTCTCTGATTGGAGTGGTTGATTGTCCCTTTTCTTCTCCATCAGGCCCAGAGTGCCATGATAACATCTCTTGTCCATGGCAAATCTTATACTTAGCTTCTATTTGGCATTTAAAATGAATAATATAGGAATATATACATGTTGCAGGAAATAACATTGAGAATAAGAGAAGGCTATTGCAATTGAATATATTTTGGGTTCCAACAATTAATACTGTTTCACCTAGAGGGGTGAACCTGGTGTGTAATTTCAAAGTGTTATTGTGAACACTCTAAAATTATGTTTTTAATTTGTCATATGTATTGTAATGTAAAGTGACCCATTAGGAGCCAGATTGAATCTTTAGCACCTTGCTTTTCTAGCTCCCTCTCAAGCCTCTACCTTAAACTCCCACCTGACACTTATTTAACAGTACTTTATCTTTTGCCCATCACTATGCCTTCAGCGACCCCAGGTGCCCACATTCCTATAACTTTTGTTTTGTACTGTGCACCCCAAATACCATATATCAGAAATAATAGTGACCTAACTAGTTTTTCTAAAAATAATAGTTTCAAACAGTTCCCTAGAAGAAAATACTTCCTCTCACAATAATTTTTACATGCTGTGCCCTACACAGTGACTTAGCCTGCTTAGTGTCATGAACACAGTAAGAGTGTCCTCTTTAAACCTTGACACAGGGTAATAATGCCACAATAATAGTGTACCGTGTTGCCCCACACAGCAATTCTGACCACAACATGGTAAAGTCTGCAGTTTGACTCCCTATAGAACATAGATATAATTTTTTTATTTCATTGCTAGCTGCTGCACTTTGCAGTATAACCTTACAGTACATGAAACTAATGACCCTTCCAACACTAAGAGCAAGACTTAAACAAGATTATCAGAGCTAGTAGGTGGGCTCTAATCACAAATATAATTTTTAGGTCTAACTTAGTATTTGAACATAATTGAAGAAGGCATTTGTGTTTTCTTGTGTACTTAGCATAGTACTATAAAACAATGCAAAGAAACACAGAACAACAAACTCCAGGTCCCACCGAGATTTGAACTCGGATCGCTGGATTCAAAGTCAGAGTGCTAACCATTACACCATGGAACCTCCCATTAGAGAGCTCTATCAGTGGCCCTCTATGGATGTTTCCATATTGAACTATATTACTTTCCTACATAAATAAGACAAAAAAATTGCCTATTTACTCTTAGCACATAAGGCTAATATAGTAAATACAATTCAGTCCAGTGACTCAAGTTGATATCTTCTCTGATTGGAGTGGTTGATTGTCACTTTTCTTCTCCATCAGGCCCAGAGTGCCAATGATAACATCTCTTGTCCATGGCAAATCTTATACTTAACTTCTATTTGGCATTTAAAATGAATAATATAGGAATATATACATGTTGCAGGAAATAACATTGAGAATAAGAGAAGGCTATTGCAATTGAATATATTTTGGGTTCCAACAATTAATACTGTTTCACCTAGAGAGGTGAACCTGGTGTGTAATTTCAAAGTGTTGTGAACACTCTGAAATTATGTTTTTAATTTGTCATATGTATTGTAATGTAAAGTGACCCATTAGGAGCCAGATTGAATGCTTTAGCACCTTGCTTTTCTAGCTCCCTCTCTCAAGCCTCTACCTTAAACTCCGCCTGACACTTATTTAACAGTACTTTATCTTTGCCCATCACTATGCCTTCAACATTCAGTGCCCTACATTCCTATAACTTTTGTTTTCGTACTGTGCACCCCAAGTACCATATATCAGAAATAATAGTGACCTAACTAGTTTTTCTAACACAGTTTCAAACAGTTCCCTAGAAGAAAATACTGCCATCATCACACTCTCACATGCTCCTGCTACATGCGACTTAGCCTGCTTAGTGTCATATGAACACAGTAAGAGTGTCCTCTTTAAACCTTTGACACAGGGTAATAATGCCACAATAATAGTGCACCAAGTATTGCCTCCACACAGCAATTCTTGACCACAACATGGGTAAAGTCTGCAGTTTGACTCTAGAGAACATAGATATAATTTTTTTATTTCACAGTTAGCTGCTGCGACTTTGCAAAGTATAACTCATACAGTACATGAAACTAATGACCCTTCCAGCACTAAGAGCAAGACTTAAACAAGATTATCAGAGCTAGTAGGTGGGCTACTAATCACAAATATAATTTTAGAAGTCTAACTTGAGTATTTGAACATAGTTGAAGAAAGGCATTCGTGTTTTCTTGTGTACTATAGTAGCATAGTACTATAAAGGAAACAATGCAAAGGAGCACAGAACA